>CAKAKR010033706.1:7763-67993 GCA_916700685.1 Adelosebastes latens
ATTTGAGTTGCTACAGCTTTGCTAACTGAAGGTCCATCTCCCAGAGCCACCCAATGCAAGTAAAAATACAAAATACAAGTAATTTTCTCATTTCTGCCACTTTCGATTTAATCTAATTAAACAAACTATCAAAATGTACTTGGACCCTACACCTTCAATGCGATTGACAAGCCCTCAGGGAAGCTCTACTTCTTCGTCCTCTCAATTTGGAGTGAGGGCAGACTGGACGCTACAGTGACTCACTATCACCTCTTTAGGTACAAGTGGTATTACAAGACAGGATGGGCCGGGGCTAGCATGCTCATTTCAGTAGATATCCCTACAACACACAATAAACAGACATCTTTGACATGATATCAACACTGTAACCTTTTCACATTCTGTTGATAATGTTAGTTCATAAATTCTGGTCAGACCTTAAACACATTGCACCTTTAAAGAAAATACAGTAGATCAGTCCAGGAAGCTTAATGCTTTCCAGAGCCTCAGCTCATCGTTTGCCCTGTTCCGGGTGTGTGGTAAATACCATTCTGACAGCAAGACACCACCCCATTAGCTGTAGTATTATCTCATTCCAGTAGTGATTGTGCAGCTTAATTGTTTCCCAGGCCATCAAACGGTTAGAGTTGCCATCTGTAAAGAAACGACTGCCATAATGTATTTCCATGCTGCTACAATACAGTCACCTATTGTTTCACAGCCTCTATTCACCTCATGAGTTTTAAAATAATTTACAGTGAGTTATCCTGTCTCCAATAGCTGATAGATTTCACACATACTGTTTGTAAACCTGCTTATAAAGCTATGAGAATAAGGCCTCCATGTCATGCAATTTAAAAAAAAAAAGGTTTTCAAGCTAGTTAGCTCATTGGTCTATTGCTGATGATGACAAGTCTGATATACAGTATTGTGGCTGATGGACCTTGTACATCAGTTTACTGGTTTGGCTACCAGATAGTGTGCCTTTGTTAACTACATACTGTATTAGGGCTGTCAATCAACTAAAATATGTAGTTGTAGATTAATTGCATGATTGTCCGTGATTAATCGCAAATGAATCACACAATTTTTATCCGTTCGAGATGTACCTTAAAGGGACATTTGTCAAGTATTTAATACTCTTATCAAGATGGGAGTGGGAAAATATGCTTGCTTTATGCAAATGTATGTATAGATTTATTATTGTAAATCAGTTAACAACACAAAACAATGACAAATATTGTCCAGAAACCCTCACAGGTACTGCATTTAGCATAAAAAAATATACTCAAATCATAACATGGCAAACTCAAACCCAACAGGCAACAACAGCTGTCAGCGTGTCAGTGTGCTGACTTGACTATGACTTCCCCAAACTGCATGTGATTATCATAAAGTGGGCTGTAATGGGGAGAATGGTGGGTACCCATAGGACCTCTTTTGAAAATGGCCATGACAGTTTTTCTTTGCCAAATCACAAGTGCAACATTGTCCACTTATTTCATAGGACTGTTGGTGTTCAGGGTCTGTTCACTATGAATGTCTTGGCCGGTCTAAATGGTAGGATATCTGTTTATGTCTTAACAATGAAGAATCTGAGCCTCACACACTAATTACTCTACCCCTGAATCACATTAAATCCCCGTATATGTAAGCTTGATTGATGAGCCCACTTAAATTACACCTTCGGAATTACTTCCTTGTTAACGTACAAATAGGAACACTTTTGCGAGAGAAACGGCTGTGATGGCAAATTCCCTTTTGTTATGTTTTTACCTCCCGGGTTTCAAGGATGGACTTTAAGAATGAGGGCTTTAAAGAGTATATTTTGCAATCAGCATCACAAAACTTTCACTATAGGCTCAATCACGCCCCTTGTTTAGCGCGAGGCGGTGGCAATTAAATGCCGTGGTGGATTGGTGTTAGTATTCTGGTGATGAAGGGATGATTTCCCTGTACGGTCCGTGAAGGTTGTAACTCAGGCTTTGTCTTGAATTCCAAAGATAAGGTGTGCTGCCCCCTCATCCCCCAATACACACACTCACAACTGTGAAGCTGGTGAAAATCTAGTCTGCTAGAACTCACAGCAAAGCTCAGAACATACACCAGGGAAAGCTCTACCCTCTGAGAATCATAGGATTATGTTTTAAAGCCTCTAACCATTCTGCACCCCAGCATGGGTTTACTAGTATATTTAGCAATTTGTGTAGAACCTGATCAATTGAGCAATCACAGAGCTAGGAGGGGCGGTGCTATAAATCAACAATGACAGTGGTGCTTTAGTAGACTGATACTCTGATGAACAGCTGTTTGGTAAACACCATTATTCAGTCAAACTTTGCCTTTTCTGTATCGATTTTTTTGGGAGGGTTAAATGCTTTTCCCAAT
This sequence comes from Adelosebastes latens, assembly GCA_916700685.1. Taxonomy (NCBI): domain Eukaryota; kingdom Metazoa; phylum Chordata; class Actinopteri; order Perciformes; family Sebastidae; genus Adelosebastes; species Adelosebastes latens. The sequence continues at coordinate 10,131 of CAKAKR010033706.1, forward strand.
CACTAGTATCTGGCTGTTCTGACATCGCACTCAGTTTTACACTGAGGCTGCTTTAGCCAGCGTTCAGTAGAGCTGGGACGATACACCTATCTCCCGTTTTGATACTGTCACGATACTTGGGTGCCGATTCGATCTGTATTGCGATTCTACAAGTATTGCGATTCGATATTATGACTTATTGCGATTTTTTTTACTTTTACTTTGGAAAATATATAAATTGATACAGTAAAAATGTTTGATTTTCAGCATGTATGTAGTCAGAGATGTCCTGAAGTCAAATATATCAATAAAGCATTACAAAATCTATTTCAAAATCGTAAAAAAACAAATTGCGACACAAAGGTGAATCAATTTTTTTTCCCCACCCCTAGCTTTCAGTGGGTTTACAGATATAGATAATACCAGCTTTATGCAAAGACAACACATGACACAATGTCCTGATAGACAAAAATGATAGAAGTAGGCAAAGTAAAAAACACTTGGTTAGGATCTGGAAAGAAAACTTCATGGTTGGGCTTAAAACTGTTACGTTTGTAAAGTTAAAATGAAACTGAACGTTGTGAACACAGGACACGAACGATCAGCTGATTGAAAGTGACACGAGCAGCGGTCTCCTGGATGAAAGCCTTGTGTTTGTTGGGCCCATCCAGTTTGTTACAATTACAATTTGTATTTATTCAATAATTACATTGAAATATAATGAGTATTGTGGGTGGGAAGCCAGTGAGGGATCCTTGCTGTTGCATTAACAACTCTTGCTGGTTCTTGAGACAGGTCACTTATCTGGGATGTAAAGTTTAAATATAACATAAGAAGTCTGGTTATTCATATCCTTAATTACATGATTCTATTTCTATCCAGGTTTACAACGGTCTCCAGGCATTGCAACAGTGTCTTGGCCCATCTGCATCTAGCCTCTCGTTGTATTTCTGTGCTGACCTAGTTACCTCAGCAGTTGAGGATAAACCCTGCTTGGTTTTTGGCTGCCTGAACACAGCAGCCTTTACCACTGCTGAATTTAGTGTCTCCATCTAATCACCAGTTATGAAAGATGATGCTGCACTAACTTGGGTAGATGACGCACCTACCTATGCACCTGGGAAACACTAATGAGAAACCTGGAAGATGTTTACATCCCACAGTGGTCCAGTTTCTATCGGTGTACTCCAGCTAGGATATTCATGCTTTCTCAAACTGGGATAGGGATTGTTACTGAAATCAGGATAGTCATGTTTACATGCACAAATACATAACTTGGATACTTTCATACAGATTGGTATTCTAAATTGGAGTAAAGCAGTAGAAAAAAATGGAAAAGAAAACAGCAATGGGCAAAAGTCTGAGACATCCTCAGGTCTCATGTCCATCTCTGTCTGACAAAGCTTGATAATTAGTATTGGGAGAAACATTAACAATTAATTACATTTACTCAAGTACTGTACTTAAGTACATTTTGGTGAACTTTATACTCCGACTCATTACATTTCACAGGGTAATATTATACTTTTTTTTCCACTACATTTATTTGACAGCTAAACAGTAGCTACTTACTTACTGCTTGGTAGTAGGATTACCTGTTTGATTACATTGGATCACAGATTGGACCTTAAGAATCAAAAATATTCTTGAAAATTACGTTTTTTCGGGGGAAAAAACACGGAGATAGGTTTGAAAGATTACCGTGACTCAGATCAATGTTAAAAGTGGTTTATAATTTCAAACATAACCGGAACAATTTCTTTTGAATCCCGCACCTGCTGCAAGTGAGCCCTTTAAGTTTTCTTCTTGCAACTCCCCAACAACTCATCTTCCTTTTTGATCGGGGCAGGGTTAGTGGCCGACTGTTGATGAGAGGTTTGAGTAAAGTCAAACTCTGAACAGAGACTGACGCAGAATCACTTGAACCACATCTCCTAACAAACCACAGGGCTTTATTAGTCTCAAAGCAACTCATCTTATGCCACGTCGCCTTTAGTGACACAGACACATGGCCCAGGCAAAAAAAGCCCTCAAAAACAAAATCAAAAAAGCCTTTCATGAAAATGACAGACTTTGTTTGATTATTGGACTCATCAAAAACTATCCCACCAAGCTGGGTCACTGTTTTATCCTTGGGTTTTCTTTCTCCGGCCCTGGGGTACAGATCTGTGCAGATGAGTGCTGAGTGGGCTCCTTAAAGTGTAGGACTTTAAGACAAGCTACATGAATAGAGCTGGCATATTCGCAGCTAATTAGAGACGTGTAGGAACAATGGCTCAGTGCTGCTCAAATCACCAAACAGCTCCCACCGAGGCAGGCCTGCTAGACATACTGTATGGAGGAAAACTTTTTAACTTATCAGGCAGCTGTAGAGGTCCGACTCACTTTACATAATCAATAATAGCAACAATATTGTAAAACACTCAAAGTATTCAAAGGATACGCCTGATCGTAGTATGACAGGACTCTGAAATTGATTGATTCATACGGTTTATATTCATAGGACAAATAGGAAAGAGTTGCATGAGAAGAAAGCTTAAAGAGCTCCGCAAAGACTTTGTATGAGGGAAGCAAGATGAACTCATCTAAAGACGAGTGTCGGTCTCTCCAGTGTGTTCACAACAACACAACATTAAACATTTAACATTGGCTCTGTTGCATAACTGGGTTTCTTTAAGCTCATTAGATATGAATCTAGGCCGAGTAAATATTTCACCATGGGCTACTGTTAAGTCTGATCCCTAGCCTCTCCTCTGTTTTTGAGCCACATTGAAACTATCCCTCTACCTCTGTTGGCAAGGCTTGCGTTGCTAAAAAAAAAAAAAAAAAGCCTAAAATCCCAAGATGCATTGCCATTTTTTAAACCATATCATGCTAAGCATCTTTACAGTTCATTGTAGTTGATTTTTGACATCACCCAATTTAAGTTCCTTTAGGCTCTCTCTTAGCTTTGATGATCATGTGCACATGACAGAGACAGCAATGCCATTCCTCTCTTTGCTGTCCAGTGTCTTGCACTTGATTATAAAAGCCTTAGGGCTAAACAGAGAGAGGTAGTCTGTTCTCTGATGCAATGCCAGGCAGCTTGTGTCAGCTGTTTTCAATTTAACAATCCCTGGCAACTGGGAACGATAACATTTATTATGTCTGGCAAAGCGGGGGGCACACCAGGTACGACAGGTTAGTAGTGCAGTGGCAACAGCGCCCACAGGGATAATGGCTGCTTGGGTAAGGAAACAAAAAACATAATGAGATAAAAGTGCTCATTGATTACCCCTTATTACATTACAGATAATCCCCATCTTTAATACTCAGTGGAGGTGGCACCCGTCCCTACCTCTATTTTCTCTCTCTCCAGATCACATATGTGCTATTTGTATGCATGCACACAGATAAACACAGAGGCTATAAGAGGGGTAATATGTGTATCTAGTAAGGCTGGGACGATCTCCCGATTCAAAACTATCACCATACTTGGATGCTGATTCGATATATATTGCGATTCTACAAGTATTGCGATTCAATATTATGATTTATTGTAATTTTTGTTAACCTTTTTTAACATTAGCCATGGGAAAAAGTTGGATCAAACACTTCTAGGGACAATTTGAAAATATCTAAATTAACACATTAAAATGTTTGATTTTCAGCATGTATGTAGTCAGAGATGTCCTGAAGTTGAATATATCAGTCATCGTCAGGCATTATTTTATACTTTTTCCCCAGCAACCCAAAAATTAAAGAATGCCAATTTGCCAGTATCTTCACTCCACCTTTAAAACGGAGCCCGCTACAACCTAAATATCGCAAATATGTGATAATGCGTTTAAAAAATGAGTCGAGTTACATTGAATTTGCATTAACGTGTTATCATGTTAACTTTGACAGCGCTAATATTTACATATTACAGAGCTCAATAGAAGCACATACAAAAAAGAATAGGACCCAGGATTGAACCGTGCGGCACACCATAGCTGATATCTGTGAATGCAGATATTCTACTGTTACTATTTTTTTATGCAACATTTATTCTAAACATTAAGTTAGAAAGATAAACCTTAAAGGGTTAGTGTGATTATCGCATGTTAATGCTAGATCCACTGACAATTTTAAATGATATGCTCGCCCCTTTAGACACTTAGTAGGAACCACATCTAACAAACAAGTGGTGGAGTTCATCTTGGAAATTCACTGTATCAAGTTAATAAGTGAGATTCTGTCTCTAGGCAGTCATTGTAACCTTGCTTGGAGGGAAAATATCCAGTTTGTGTAATAGTGTTCTGCAGTTTTATACTCTTGACCTTGAAACACTCACATTTCAGAGTAGATTCTTTGACAGCGAGGATGAGGGTCAATGACAGAATTGATGATCTTAAATAAAACTCTTGACATCTTACATTTTTGTTTGATAAAGTCTTAAAAGATCTTCACTGTGACATTTTTCATGTTCATATTTCTTCTCAAGGTCAGTTAGCCTTTCACAGGATGATCTTGTATTGTGAAGTTTCTGCTTCTGCTCAGCTCGACTGCATTCTCTCTTCACGGCTGTTCCTGTGTCTCAATAGCTCTTTCAAACAGTGCTAGCAACCCGTGCTGTCTGACTACACCATGATCCGGCTGTTATAGTTGTTTGAGAGCAGAATATCAAAGCTGAAACTGAGCTGACAGAAAGTAGGCTGTGCTCACAGTTTAACACAATATGCATACAGGATATTACACATTCAAATGTTCTACAATACTAAGGGGTTTTCTTATAATGTGACTATATGACTTTTTTTTTTAGACATTTTGACATACTATATTATGCCTTTTTTTTAAATTTTCGACATACTATACTATGACTTTTTTTTCGACATACTATACTATGACTTTTTTTTATGAAATTTTTCAACATACTATACTATAACTTTTTTAATGAACTTTTTTGACATAGTGTACTATGACTTTTTTTCATGAAATTTTCCAACATACTTTACTGACTTTTTTTTGTGAAATTTTTCTACATCTTATACTATGACTTTTTTTGATGACATTTTTTGACATACTATAATATGACTTTTTCTCGTAAAAATTTTCCGATGTACTTTACTATGACTTTTTTCATGAAATTTTTGACATACTATACCATGACTTTTTTCGTGAAAATATTTGACATGTACTGTGAATTTTTGTGGGAAATTTTTTACATACTATACTTTACCAAAGAAAGTCATAGTATAGTATGTTGAAAATGTTCACAAAAAAGTCATAGTATAGTATGTCAAAAAGGTTCATGAAAAAAGTCATAGTAAAGTATGTCTAAAGTTTTCACGAAAAAAAGTCATAGTACAGTATGTCGAAAAATTTAGTGAAAAAAGTCATAGTATACAATGTCAAAAAACTTTCATGAAAAAAAGTCATAGTATAGTATGTCGAAAAATTTCACAAAAAAGTGATTGTATAGTATGTCGAAAAGTTTCATGAAAAAAAGTCATAGTATAGTATGTCGAAAATTTTCACGAAAAAAAGTCATAGTATAGTATATAGGAAAATTTTCATGAAAAAGTCACAGTATAGTTTGTCGAAAACTTACACCAAAAAAAGTCATAGTTTAGTATGACGAAAAATTTCATGAAAAAAGTCACAGAATAGTATGTCGAAAACTTTCACCAAAAAAAGTCATAGTATAGCATGTCAAAAAAGTTCATTAAAAAAGTTATAGTATAGTATGTTGAAAAATTTCATAAAAAAAAGTCATAGTATAGTATGTCGAAAAAGTTCATGAAAAAAGTCAGAGTATTCTCTGTCAAAATTTCATGAAAAAAGTCATAGCATAGTATGTCGAAAAATGTCATGAAAAAAATCATAGTATAGTATGTCAAAAAATATCATGAAAAAAGTCATATTATAGTATGTTGAAAAATTTCATGAAAAAGTCAAAGTATAGTATGTCGAAAAATTTCATGAAAAAAGTCCTAGTATAGTATGTTGAACATTTTCATGAAAAAAAAGTATTAGTACAGTATGTCGAAAAATTTAATCAAAAAAAGTCATAGTATAGTATGTCGAAAAATGCCCACGAAAAAATGTCATAGTATAGTATGTCGTAAAATTTCCAAGAAAAAATATAAAACAGTAGGCCAAAAATTTCATGAAAGAAGTCATAGTATAATATGTCCAAAAATTTCATTAAAGAAGTCATAGTATAGTATGTCAAAAATAAGTCATAGTATAGCATGTCGAAAAAAAAGTCCTAGTATAGTATGTCAAAAATGTCATAGTATAGTATTTAAAAAAAAAAGTAAAAATAAGTCATAATATAACATGTCAAAAAAAAGTCATAGTATAGCATGTCGAAAAAAAAAGTCATAGTATAGCATGTCGAAAAAAAAGTCATTTTGACGTTTGTATAACATTTTTCAACTATTTTCATGACATTTTTGACATATTATACTGACTTTTTTTATAACATTTTTCGACATACCATACTATCACTTTTTTCGACATACTATACTATGAGTTTTTTCATAACATTTTTCGAAATACTATACTATGACTTTTTTTAACATATTATACTATGGCATTTTTGTCATAGTATACAATATAATATACTGCCTTTGTTATGACATTTTTAGATATATTATACTATGACATTTTTTTTACAGTAATGACAGGTGGCTCTAGAAAGATGTAGTAACTAGTCTGGTGGAGGAAACTGGATTGTGCAGTTTGGGTTGTACCATCCTCCAGGCCTTAAGTTTTATCAGGGTTCAAACTGTACTGTATATGCAAGTAAGTAACCTGTTTGAACTTAATTTTACAGGTGTAGGAAATTATGGGGACTTTCTTCTTTTCCTTGAATTCTCGGTGTGGTGAGGGCTTCAATTATCAAGTCAAACAACATTAAATCATTTTGAGTATTATTCAGTAAAAGCCGAGCGTAATGCACTGTAAGGCACCATATGATGCAGGATATACATGTGTTTAAGTAAAAACTTGTTTGGAGGACACTGTGATCTTGATAGCATAGTAACACAAACTAATGATTACCTGCCCTATGGGCAATTAGCCAAAACTCCTTTATCTGCTACACATTCAATAGTATGCAGAGTGTTGTAAAGAGTCATTCAGTGGCAGAAAATTTTTAATTTTTCTCCCAGCGGAACAAAAACAATGAGTACTAACTAATATGAACCTTGTCTGAAGCTCTTTCCTCATTGTTTGAGGAACGAACGATTCTTTCTCCAGGATAATTTTGAAAAGCTACAGTATAGGCTGCTCCGCAGCGTTTTCAATTTCACAATTCATACGAGGGGTCAAGGAATTCAGTCATGAGCTCTGGAACAGAAAGAGAGTGAGCAATGAGCATGTTTCTGCCACTGAAAACAGAGACCTTTGGATATAAGCTGAGTTTATTCAATAGAAGATCGACCCACTTCCTGAGTACAGATCATTATAAACACAATAGAACTTTGTGGTGAAAAGTATCCTCTTAGAAACCTCAATAAAAGCTGAGAACAAACATGGCTACGGGGTCACACAAAGAGATATGCTGCAGTTTTGATTTAGAGGAAAGAATGCAAACCAGAGAGGTCAGTCTGAGAGGCTGCAGACTTCAAACAAGAAGTTTCCTCAATGGGTTCAGCTCACCTTGATGTTGCACTATCCCTGCCATACAACAGGCGCTCAGCCATTCTGTATCCCTGCATCTCTAAAATCTCTGATATTCTGAAAAGAGATCATGGACTGTGGAAATAAACGTGAGGAGCAGTTTCCTGGTGTGTGAGTACTTTAAAGATGAAAAGAAAATGCATTGGCACATTGAGAGCTGTTCATCTTGTAAAGAACTTATTAGTGTGAGTCCTTATTTTCATTCCAAAATACTTAAAGACAGTAATGGAGAAAGTATTCAGATCCTTTACTTAAGTAAAAGTAGCAGTAGTGAACTATAAAAATACTTAATTACAAGTAAAAAGCCTGCATTGAAAATGTCACTTAAGTAAAAGAATGCAAGTCGTATTGGCAAAATGTACAGAAAGTACAGAGAGTACTCATAATGCGGAATGCCCCCGACGAGTTTTATACTGTTAAGTATTGTATTACCATTACATATTGTGTCGTAAGATTATTATAACTGATGCATTAATGTGTAAGGAGCATTCTGGTGTAGTAAATTATAATTTTTTTGTTTCTGAAATGGAATGGTGTTATATATCATAGTATAATATGTTATACAAAGGTCATAGCATAGTATACCATAAAAATGTCATAAAAAAGTCATAGTATAGTATGCCATACAAATGTCAGAATAAAGTCATAGTATATAGGGGTGTAACAATACATTTTAAAACAATAAGATACATATCACATTCCATGGTTCTGATATGATTCAAAGATGATATTTGGCTCATGTAAAGAGATACGATAAGATACGACTAATTACTTTACTTTGCCAAAAAATTCAATCAGTGTGAAATAAATACCTGGATACTAGACAGTGCAGGTCAGGATGATTCCTCAAAGTTTTTCTTGTAAGGGAATGAGGGATAAATTAATTAATTAGATCCAATTTTACCCTCTAAGCTCTCCTCTGTTGACCTCATCACCCCACTCAAATTTCTAAGCTTTTTGGACAATCATAACTATTTGAGATTGCTACCTTTTTCAGTGAGCCACAATCTTAAAGTCTTGTCTTTATGGCGGGAAAGTAGGCTAATAAAAATCTATGAAGACCAAGCACACGTCTGTCGTGTCATACAAACTGCTAAGCAGGTCTTGCATGGCAGCTCTATCAACTATATAAATGTGGTTGTGGGTGAATGACAAGGTAAAGGGCTCATGATAAAGGTGCTATATAAATGCAAATGTCTATGAAATATTTTTTAATCGTATGGCATCATTTGAACGATGCAGAAAATCAAATAAAGACCAAATCAAGCCAAAATTAATATGTTATTGTAAATACACTACGGGAAGGCAATGAGATTAAAGCAAAACACATTTTACACCTAACACACGCTGAATGCGCATCATTATTAGGCGGTTTTAAATTTCTCTAACTAATCACAAATCCTCCATTAGGGTTGCCTGGATTTTGAATGAAAGAGTTATTCATTGTGTTCCTCATTAAATTGTTAAAATTACAGCTTAATGTGTTTAGGTCCATGCCACACACTCTAGCTATCATTTAAAAGGAGTGCTCAGGCACAGGCTCGTTGTTTATGGTTTTGTATATCCCTCTAAAAGCTAGTCAAGCACAGCTAAAGGTGGGCCCATACTCCATATTTATGAAATTGGCTCTGTGTGAAATTGGTTTTTGCCTAATGGATCCCTGCATGGGTGCTCCGCCTGATACCTCTGCCTCAGCTTATCGGCACCGGAGTCACACTGAGGACAGAGAGACAGAGCAGGAAAAGGGACAAATAAAAATAAACAAAGCTACAAAAAAATTAGGTATGAATGTGAGAATTATCCAACTTTGTGGACAGAAAAAAATCAAAAAGACCTACTATGAGCTTCTTACACCTTCAGTGCATTATATATTTATCTAGTTTGTAGAGGATAAACACTTTCAGTGATTATGTACTGTACATTACTGCATCAGTGTTTCATATGTATCAGGAGCATGATATGAAATGGCTGAGAACTGACAATTGCAGCACAGCACACTTCTCCCATTTAGACTCAAACCACAGATCAAGGATCCATATAGATTGTTGACTGTTAGCCTCTTCCTGAGTGTAAATGTGCTGGCCCCAACATATTAACACACATTTCAACTGCAGTGGTGTAGCAGAGCATCAAGCTGGACAATAGAGGAAATATAAAGTAATAAAGGCTTAAGTCTCACTTCCAGAACCTCCATAACATACCACTCTCTCTTTCTCACTATCACTCCCAAGGACCAATCAGATGGCTAACGAGGCTGATACTGAAAACCATCTCAGATTTAGAGAGAAAAGAAAGTGCCAGGAATTGCTGGAAGAACCTGCACCTCTTTCTGTAAAGCTGAGCATCGTTAAACAAGATATGGAAGGATTTCCGCATTAAGTCAACAAACATCTCAAAAGGTCATAACTTGTATTACGAACTAGCTCAGTATGTATCAGTATCTGAATATTGCCCTCTTTTTAAAAAAAAAAAAAATACACGTCTTTCTGCGTTGTCCACCTCATGTCACGTCTTTAGTGGCAACAGCCGTTTTCCCCACCAATTTCCTCCAAATCCTTCACGCTCCCTGACTGGATTGGGGATGTAAACCCTTCACAGTGGGTCCTGAGTCTGTTTTGGGGTCTGTAGAAAGTGATAAAGGCTAACAAGAACAGACACAATGAGAGCACCACAGAATCCCTGAAAAATGTCGGCAAATGCAATGCTGTTACAGACTGATGTCTACTATGTTGCATCAACAACTAATATTGGCAAACGTTTGCGTCAGTAAGTTGCTTACCAGTCCAGCAAATCTACTGCCAACTCTGCATTAGTAATCCAAAGGTCAAAGATCCTTTCTACACTGATGTCCACTCAGGTGTTATATAGAATATTAAATAAAGTGCAGAGTGGAGTAGCTCATGGAGCCTGACGGTCTCAGAAGGCTTGAAATATAGACAGCCATTGAAGTAACAGAAGAACTGATTGGTATTCATCAGCAACAAAGCAAGTCCCAGTTAATAAGCAGTATGATAATTTTGTGCAAAGCGCCAACAAGTTAGCGTGCACCTTTTAGTTACAGTAATAGCTGGACCTGACAAATAGACTTGCTTTATGCAAATGTATGTATATATTTATTATTGGAAATCAATTAACAACACAAAACAATGACAAATATTGTCCAGAAACCCTCACAGGTACTGCAATTAGCATTAAAAATATGTTCAAATCATAACATGGCAAACTCAAGCCCAACAGGCAACAACAGCTGTCAGTGTGTCAGTGTGCTGACTTGACTATGACTTGCCCCAAACTGCATGTGATTATCATAAAGTGGGCATATATGTAAAGGGGAGACTCGTGGGTACCCGTAGAACCCATTTTTATTCACATATCTTGAGGTCAGAGGTCAAGGGACACCTTTGAAAATAGTCAGTTTTTCCTCGCCAAAACATAGCGCAACTTGGAGCGTTATTTAACCTCCTTCCCGACAGGCTAACATGACATGGTACCAATTGATTCCTTAGGTTTTCTAGTTTCATATGATGCCAGTATCTTCACTCTAGCTTTAGAGTTGAAGAAATGAGTGGTGTTAAAACGAATTTGCGTTAACGCGTTATTATCACGTTAACTTTGACAGCCCTAGTAATAGCACAAGGTAGGAGCTGAGCATCAAGCCTCTGGCAAATGTTAAAAATATAATGTAGTCAAATACACATTGGGCTTTTTAAGTTTCCTAGAGATTACCTATATTTGGTCAGTTGCTTTTAGCGTATGTAGCATGTTATAGTTAGATTCTGATGTTTTCCCATTTGTAACATAATAGCCTCACTGTTCTATTTTTAGCCAGAAAAGTGGTGGCAAAGATATCTTTGTGCCTGCTCTCAGGAAAAAAGACCAAGGATTTTAGGAGAGGCACGGAGGGAGGGTGAAAGAGAGTGGGTTGGAGGGAGGGGTGGGTGGATGGATGGATGAAGGTTGGCTGGAGCTGTCAGTCTCATCTCTCTCCTGTCTCTCCTCATCCATCCTCGCCATGCTGACAGCAGTCTTCCAAGCAGAACACCGCCTGCCTGCCAGGTAATTCATATTCCCTACCTGCACAGCCACCACCACCACCACCACCATCGACACAAGGAGACAGACATGCAGGGAGGGACTAGAGGGAGAGTAGAAAAGCAATGAGAAGGAGGATACAAAATGTGGGAAAGAGAAGATAGAGCAATCTGGATAGTGACGTGCAATAGTGAAGCTGTTGGATAATTAATATTATGAGACAATTTAAAGTATTTAGCACCTAGATTTTGGTGTGACTCAAAACAGACGGTTGAGATATAATTCGTATGAGTGGGTTTTAGAGATATACAATGATTAATATACAAGTGGAGGATAGCAGTAGTTTAATGAAGGAAATGCATTTGTTACATTTGTTAAACGCTTAAGGATACACACAATGCATTCTAGTTAGAGCTGGGTGATGGAGAAAATAAAATGTCGCAATATTTTTGACCAAATACCTCAATATTGATATTGTGACGATATTGTAGGGTTTTGGCGCTTTTACAAAATATTTACACAATAAGATTTTTGATAAATAATCATCAGTTATGTGGATATAATGACTAAGTGGATAATGGCAAATAATAGAACAGCTAGAACCAGCTGGTAAGTTCAGAAAATTACATCACTTTACTGTAATGCAGTCTTTAAAACCAGGAAAAGACACTTATGCGATATTACGATATCCAAAATCTAAGACAATATCTAGGCTCATATCATGACATCGGTATAATATCGATATATTTCCCAGCCCTCTGGTATAACTGAATGTTAAGAGAACTTGTTTGTTTATGAGAAAACGCCACGGGGCAACTTTAAGACTCATCAACATTACCTTAGTTAGCCTGTTGGTTTGCTTCATTTAGACCACAATCAAGTGGTGTCTTACGTCTGTGCTGTACACATATTTTAGATAACTGTTATGGAATGAAACTGACATTTTCTCTTCACAGCATGACTGGATGGACTGACACCTGCGCTCTAATCTGACCAGCTCTAGCATCCTTATGCGTCTCTCTCTCTCTCTCATTGTTTTTCTCTCCGCTCTTCCTGTTCCTTTCCTCGTCTCACTATCCGTCCTTTGCAATTCAGGAGACAATCACAAAGAAATCTCAGCCATCGGATGAGGACAGATTGTGGGTCTCTGTAGCGTAGCGTAACCGATAGGTGATTGGATTGAGAATGATTCCCTCTAATGACGAGGCCGGCTCAAGGCTGTTAGTGGTAATGAGAACACGGTACGTGCACAGAACCAGACACTGCTCTGCCTCCCAATGCACCACTGGAGGTCACATACACACACATCGACACAAATATAGACAGACCCCGATACAAGGACGAGCAACGCTGGTGACGAGTGGTACCTCGCTAAACATTTCAACTGAGGCAAGGAACCACACACACACACACCTGACACAAAAGGGTTCAAGGTATTTTAAAGATGAACATGTTTAATACGGAAACAAATTAATAAATAAACTGCATTATGTTTCTGTTTCTGAGAATACTTCAGAAAAGATTGTTTGGATTAGTGAAGGACATTCACTTCTACCTACCAGTGGCTGTTTCTCTGCCCTGAAAGAGCCCCATGGCGCTGGCAGCAGATTGGCACGGCTCCACTCTGGTGCCTGGTGCTACTAACTGGCACATATCATCGGTGTGTCGCAAGCCACCTACAAGGCACACATGTTACATGTATGTTGCCAAGAACGACATTTCCGCACCCCTGCTGCACATAGTGTGAACACAGCGGAGCGTCCCTCTGTCTACCTGTGCCTCCATGCACACTTACTCACACACAAGGAAACCCTTCCAAACCCAAGGCCAGACACATGCGGGTATAGCAGACAACTTAAAACAAACTGGCAGATGCTGGTGTGAAGACACACACACAAACACACACAAGAAGGCATGCAAATAAACACTTACTCGCCCACACATATATATGCATTCACAATCACACATCTACCAGCAGGCAGATTGTGTACCGTAGTATTGGGAGCCTAACCAAATGATGCATGGCTGTGGTTCTGTAATCATAAAACTCATCCGCTGTCCCTTGTGTGGGAGTCACAGCAGAGTATGTGAAATAGTAGCACTTCAGATGCAGTGCGTAATGACGGACCGCCAGATGCTCAATGGAATGCTCAATGGAGCTGATCACTGCTGAGTGTGATCGTGAAGCTCCCTGTATACCTACTATTCCCACCTCCACAGGCAGGGAGGCGACCACTGGTAGCAGTCAAGCAGGTCGTTCCAGCCTCCAGAGCCGAGCGAGAGGACAGATGCTGATCTCTTCATAACCACTTGAATGTTCCGTAGCTTTGTTTTCAGGGAATAGAATTTGATGTACACGCTTATTCAGCAGTTTAGGTCCTTAGGCTGTATGCACTTGAAGAGTTGTCTAGTCAAGTTGTCTCATCAAGACGTAAACACCTGTGATGTTGCATTATTTCTGGTTTGTGTTTCATCCTGCTAATGACTTTAAACATTTCCAAACTAGTATAAGTAGTAGTAGCACATTTAAATGGGCCTAGTATGGACTTAAGGTGCTAAATGTAAGATTGGGAGAGTTTATATTGCCTGTATAACCAGTGGGCTCCCTCCGGGTCTGAGAAGTGAAGCCGATGCTGAAGTGCCTTAAACTTGCATTCTTTCTAATAGCCAGCATGGGGCGACTCCTCTGGTTGCAAAATAAAGTGATGATTGTATATAAGTCTAGGGAAAATGCCCCTACTTATCACTTGATTTATCTCAGTAAACATTGTAAACATGAGTTTATGGTCTCAATCGCTAGTTTCAAGTCTTCTTCAATTCAGCATGATGTTCATTTAGTAAATGACGGTCCCATTTAGAGTCAAATAGACCATAAAGCAGGTGAAGGAGAAGCTCATGTTACAACACACATAGAGGGAGAATGACTTCATTCTCTGCTCAGGTAGACATTACTCCTCTATATCTTTACATAGCAAATAGTTGTTTGCAGCTATATTAATGCTCTGGATATCCTATAGAGAATCTTTAAATATATTGCAATGTGGTACATGTAGTTATCATCAGCTAATTAGAATATAGTTCTGACCATTCCACATTTCCTCATCATAATTAGTGTTGTTCAATCAATGACAGTTCTTGTTTTTTTGTTGTTTTTAAATAATTTATCTTATTTAAGATCTGTTTATATTAGTGACATCAGCAATTACCTACTTTTTAAATGTGCCACAACTGCTAAAATCTATCCTCACCATGACCATCATTGGAGAGGAAAAGTGTTAAATGTGCCCTAAATCCAGCAGGGGGAGCTATTGCAGCTCATCTTGACTAAAGAAGAGCCCATTGGCCCAGGAGTTGAGTAACAGTTGTGTAAAAGACTCACTGCCAACACACCTGGGGGGGGGGGGGGGGAAATGAAGAAATGTCAGATTGCCCCACAAATGTGCGGTGATTCAGCAGCAAACACATAATTGGACTTGTACTTTCTAAGTCCATTGTGCTTTTCCTTTCATATTGAATATGTGAACTTGGAGATGCATACAAATGCAAATGCTGTGGATTGGATTGAAGTCAGTTTCAAGTTTTAGGTCTGTAAATTTTCACAGTACACATAAGATACATATTTTTATCTGACTAGCTTCAAGTCACCGTTGAAATCTGTGCATTGTAGATTAGGATCCAATGTGTTGTAAAGGCATTAATTTATCATATAAAGCAATCTGTTATATATAGAGTGTCATTAGCCTGGAATACTTGTATAGATGATGTAGGTGACACCAATTACTTCTGAAGTTTTGAAGATGAATGGAGGATTTCTAAAGATGCAGATGTATATGGGAACCAAGTGAGCAACAACCAGAGCCTCCGCACTGACATTATACGTATAGACACAAGCTTGTGCAAAGAAAGGTAAAGGCCTTTGAGTAATCACTATGTATCAATGGCATCTGAAAAAAAAGCAATTCAAAGAAAAAAGAAAGATGAACAGTCTCACAACATCAGTCTCTGTTGTGCCTCGTTCCACAAGTCAGCTCCGGGTGTCCGCCACAGATGATTGAATTAATTCACAATTATGAGCGCTCCTCATCATCCATCTACCTGCTGTGACAGTGATGAGCAGGAGATAATGCTACTACCCATAGTCATATTGAGTAAACATGGGATGAAAGCATAATTGGGAGGCAAACTGCTACAATAAAACGATGATCTCAGCTTGTCGCCATCCTGATCCTTACACCTGTATTACAACAATTAATAGCCACCTAATAATATTCTGTTAGCTCAACATAACCACTTCCTCATTGTCCTCTTTAGTAAACAACAACTGAATCAATAAGAATAACTATTTGTTCATACTGGCATTTATTAACCACTGCCTTTACATCAGTCAGGTTAAACAGGAATCCCATAAACATATTTTTTAAATCATTTTTGACAAGTCATAAGAACAAAACTGTCATAATTGACTTAACTGCATAATATTGTAAAATGCCATACTGCCACAGGCCGTGGCAGTACTTTCCGATTCTTCCTGTAAGAAAGCCATCCTCCACATCCACTGTCTACTTAATAAAACAGTCACTTGCTGGCCTGGACTGAGCGCTGGTGTTGATTGGTGGACATCACTATCACATCAAAGACAAAGCAAAAACTTTTGGACAATGAAGGAAAAGTAATAAAGCAGTGTTCAAAGTAGATTTGAAAAGAAAAAAAAACAGACAAACTGCTCATGTCTGTTATTACCCAGCAGGCTGCATGCCAAGTCTCTGACAGCTCTGAGACCAGCCAGTCTGG
This sequence comes from Adelosebastes latens, assembly GCA_916700685.1. NCBI lineage: Eukaryota > Metazoa > Chordata > Actinopteri > Perciformes > Sebastidae > Adelosebastes > Adelosebastes latens. The sequence continues at coordinate 26,583 of CAKAKR010033706.1, forward strand.
TAGTAACAGACACCCTCTTCTATTACTGCTAATATGAAGTATGTGTGCGAGTGCAGTTTTTCAACTCTAGCTCTGACCCGAATCAAGAGTTGCTCAGGTGCAGTCATTACCTTTAACTTAGCTTTAGTGTTCTTTGCTCATCAAGTTTAAAGGCATAACTATTGACATTTGTATTATTTCAAACTTCACTTGTTATAGGCATTCAGTGTAATTACATTCTGTAATGGCTTCTCTCTATGGCCTTGATTGTTATTGGCAGGTTCCACCTTTCTCTGTACCAGAGACTCACATAACACAGAGGGTTCTCATACACCGTTCATAGCTAGACCTACGAAAAGTAAACGCATTGTAATTCGTATATGTCCCACGAAATCAATTTGTATGTAATGCACGTAATTGTGAACGAGGAATGTATAAAGGCCGACAAATGCCGCGTAGGGAGGAGGTTGGGTTGGACCCCAGGAGACCTCTGTTTCCATGTCCCGTGTGAAACCAGAAGTCAATGTTTGTCATGTAACCTCCACATTTAAGTTACGCCAATTCCGGTGTTATTTTAACTCAAACCACTTTCTTTTCCTTATCCTAACTAAATAGTTTTTGTCACATCACTTCTGTACTTAAGTTACGTCACTTTGGGTAACCACTTCCGGTGTGGCGTAACTTAACTACAATCTTTCCCAAAACCTAACTAAGAAGTTTTCTTGCCCAAACCTAACAAAGTTATTTCCTGTGAAGACAAAAGTTTATTTTGAAAAGACTGCAGCGGAAATTGATGCTGGACATTTGTAGGAAAACACATAGGAATAACTATACGAACGAAATAAGAACCGCTGAATGAGAATACATTGCATAACAATAAGTATAAGTACTCCAATGGTACTGTTCGTAGTTTCATCTACAGTTGATATCATCCTCCCTGTATGTCTATTTCGCTAAGTAGTTTGGAAGACGTGTTAACTTTATACATGGCAATATTGGACAGAAACATACAGTCCAACCTCAACTAAACCTCAACTTTTTGCCCCAGAGCATCTTGCTTCCGCTACTGATGATTCTGGTTTGAACTTAATATTTCCACACTCCTATAAGGCCCTACAAAAGCAGCAGAAATTAATTTACCATTTGAAGTACCCATACTTGGAATGCAATTCAACAAATAATAGCTCCGGGCTCTGTTTGATAAGTTTGTCCTCATACAGATGCATGCATTTTAAGCAAACAAAAGAGGAGACAAAGGCACCTCACAGCCAATCATTAATAACAAAAATGCTCAACTTGATGGGATAAAAAGAGCTGTATTGAAGATGCTTGTCGATCAGGCTCCATAGTCTGCCTGTTCTCCTCTACAGAGCTGTCAACAATGACAACTGACAGTAGCCAAACCCTGTCTGATCCACTGTGTATACTGTACAATAGCGATGTGTGTGTATGTGTGTGTGTGTACTGGAAACAAATTCCACCAAGTTTGAATTGAATCTACAGAATACAGACAAAAATGTATGTATGCATGTATATATTTGCATGCTTGTTTGTATGTGTTATGTTCATTCATTTGTTAATTTATTCACTCGTTCTAATATTCATCAACCCACCTTTTGTTGGGACTTTGTCATAGTTGAGCGTTTAATGAATTGGCCCCCCGCTGTAGCTCATTATATATTTTCTGATCAGGCATGCTTGAGTTTTATGACAGGACGGTGTCAAGGGTAAGCAATAACTTAAACCGTGGCCAGGGGCACTGAATTTAAAAAATACAACTATGTTAATACATATTCATACACCAATGAGCTGAGAACTAATTTCTGCCTCAACGTTTTCTTTTTGTTTTGTTTCTTTTTGTCTTCATCTGGGGCAAATGAGAGACAGGATCGTGAGATGATCAAATTGCAAAGAGTACTTTATCAGGTTAGGACGGAAACCTCACACAAAGCACATTTGTGCCTATAGTGCGGAACAGCACCTCTGACATGGAAACACGGCTAATGGAAGAATCTTGTTTGCAAGAAAAACATTGTTATCAAGCGCATGCTCGCCAGAAGACTGTGAATGGAGTTCCTTAGTGGGTCTAAGCATAAAGCTTTATTTTTGGATGAGGATTGTGTTTAATGGCATCAACACAGACAGAAATAGCAAACCGACAGTCCAGAAGACGTAGATGCTACATTTGGTGTTGTTGTGTAAAAACCTAGGAAACTCATGAATGAATTATTTGACTATGCGGGCAATTACATGCTTCTATAATTGTTGAAAGAGTTTAACACCAATTTGGGGTTATGATAGCCTTTCAAAGTGAATTTGACAAAGGAGCAAGTGTGTTGTACACCCAATGCTTTAGGGCTGTGCAATTAATCAAATTTCAATTAAGATTTTGGCTTCCAACAATTATGAAAACAAGATAATCGCCATAAAATGATTATTTTGCCACATTCCGTTTCGCAATGGCGTTGTCGTTTTGTATTGTGTTATAAATCCAGTGCACCCCTTTCCTTTAAAGCAGTGCGCTTTCACCGCGCTCGGCGGGTCAGGGACGGCCACTCGGTGTAGGAGGATCCCCTCGTGGGACCTCTCGCCGGCGCTGCGACCGGCTCTAGGTTGGCTTGGAAATGCCAGGGGTGAAGGTGGCGCTTTACAGAACCCCTTGCCCGGACCTCGCCGCTCAGTGCTTGCTGTTCCCTCTCTCTCTGCTCCCGGTGCGACCGCCAACTGAGGCGGACTGTCCTCAGTGCAGCAATGTCAGCAACCCAACCGAGCCGTCGGGACCCCGTCTCGTTTACCACGCTTTTGCAGGTGGGACTTTTTTGGCTATGTCATTATTCATTCATATGTATTCCTATCTATACAACCAATGTGTGCTAAAGAATGTTCAGAGGCAAAAAAATGTTTGCATTTATCTTTAAAATGTAAGCTACAAAATGTTCTTTCTAAATGCATGATGTTTCCAATTCAATGAGTAATCATGTTAAATAATAGTAATCTCAATATTGACCAAAATAATCGTTATGATTTTTGCCATATTTGAGCAGCCCAACAATGTTTTTTTCTTTCTTTCTTATAAGTTGACTTTCTGGCGATGCAATGTTTTCTCTGCACTATGGATGTGCTTTTTAAAAAAGTGTAAAACTAAGATAAGGTCGCCGTGGGGACGAAGATGAAGGACATACTGAAGAAATGTGTCCTCATCACTGGAACAAGAGAGATAATGAACATTTGTAGGTAAACACGCACCCACACACACACACACACACCCACATACACACACACACACATACATGCTTCAACTTCGGGTGTTAGTCAGCATAGCTTTGCTGCTGAGTCTCTTTTTCTAGGCTCGGCTGAAGAGGGTATTTTTATGTTAATTGCCCACTTTCTGCTGCACTGGTTATTCTCTGAATGCTCTGTTAGAATCGCTTGTTTCTCTCTCAACCACCTGTCACACAGAAGAAGATAAAAAGATGAGCAGGGGGATAATGGGAACGAGTGAGAACAGGGCAGCTGTACTCTCTTTTTGAGGAGAAATCCTGGAGTCAAATCAGCTGTCTCCTCCATCTTGGCACATAGGCCTGCCTGTCCACGGCTTTCACATTAACCAAGCGGAGAGGATTATTAGCAAAACCTGCAACTCCGATCAAATCTCTGAGTATATCCCTTTTTTCTGCTCCACGCAAGAGCACAAATAAGAAGGGGAGTTGTTGCAAGAAAAGCAAAAACGACCTCATCTTCTATTTGAAATGAACCCTTATTAATATTTCAAAATGTTGGATATGCATGGGGCTTTGAAGAAATGAGCCGCCTTTTTCCAGTCATTTGCTAGTGGAAAAGAGGGCCCATGATTGGGAGCTATGGCAAAAAAGGGAATTAAACAAGAGTGTGGCTCAGAATAGAGCCCTCTTTCATACTCAGCAGCCCAGCAGCGTTTTTGCTGGCACTGAGGAGAGGCAAGAGAGCATAGATGTGAAGTGGTTAAAAAGACCTGGTAGAGGAAGAAAGGTAGAGGAAGGTACTCCTGCTAGTGTCACTTTGCACGTTGCCAAGCCAATTACTTAATTTCCCTTGCTGCCCTTCTCTATGACAGAAGTTTAAGTGAGTTAAAAGCAAACCTGCAGAGGCACACTGCCTGAGAGAACCGCGTTCAAAAAGTCAAATCAAACGATATCAATTTTGAAATACAGTCAGAAATGCTGCGTGATTTTTGGATGTAATCAGCCAAAAAGCCCAAAGGATTCCACTTATAATACATCACACAGATGGTTAGTCACATTTTACATCTTGACACCATGGAAACCCACACAGCACACACATACATACACTCACAGAAAGACATATTCGCATAGTATAGGAACCATTTCTCTGCTATCTCGCAGATGCAGTACTGTGGCCTAAGAGATTTGTGAGCTCATTTGCAGGAACATTAAAGCACCAGCCTCTTCAACTTGAAAAAAAATGTCTTAGCCTTTTGACAATTTTTTATTGTGGAAGTGCAAAACTCATTTCGGCAGTTGACACTTGGGTACAGATATCAGAGATACATGTATTTTTGGAGAGGAGCTAGTGCGTGGAGGCAAGGTACGTCTGTAAATTGGATGCGCAAGCATTTTTTGGTGCAGGATGTGTCGGGTAGAAAATAAGTATGCCATTTTGCTGTAATGATGTAAACCAAAGTGTGTGTCATCTGTAACTGCGAGTGAGGAAATCTTCTGAGGAGATTTCTTTGATAGAAGTCTGAATAGACGCTTAGATAATGACCAAGTAAAGATAGTGATAAAAACAAAATCCCAAATTAAACTTCCCATTTTTAGAAACCCAATCTCTCCCCACTGATTAAAAAGGTGGTAATAACAAGAAAAAGTCGTGTTTTTCTGGTTAAAAAAAGCCTTTCAAGTGTGCAGGAAGCATGTATTTAACACACCAACAGAGACGGGAGGTTTTGGATTAAGTCTTTTTGCTCCCTTCCTTTGTTCAACCTACGGCGGTAGCATTCTGAATTCATATGCTTTAAAAGCCCTCTTTTGCCAAGCAGCCAACAAATGATTAGCAGGGACAATTACCCAGGAAAGGCTTGCCAACCAAATAGGGTAAACAAAAAAGGCCCATTAGCTTGTGGAGTGCACCTCAGCTCCACTGGGGACCCGTTGTACTGGGCTGCTGGCAGACGTATACAGACGTAATGGGATGTTTTCATGTTCCCCCACATGTAAATGCAGTACCTTGACGTGTTAACAGCCAAGCAAGCGGACATGCTTGCTAATTAGCTGGAATCAAACAACCCTACAAAGAAACATGATCCTGTGAAAACGGCCTGCATGATATTCAAAGAAAAGGCAGAGCGCTGTTAAGAGGTTCCACCTGATGTTTGATGGAAAGTGAATGGAAAATCAACACGTTTTTCTCAAAAGGTGGTTGAAAGTAAAGCATAATATATTGAATGACTTGTTTAAAGGAATTTTTGTTACCTGCTGACCTGCCCTCGCCTACTTAAAGGAAAATTCAACTAGTGGTGCAGTGCTGCGGACCTTTTGTAGGCCGGCCAAGCAGTGATTATGCACTCGGCTTCTATGGCTGTGCTCCATTTGGCCAGAGAGCTGCTTGTTATGCAGCAACAAAGTTGGACGATATGATGTTAAATATCTCTTAAGTGTTGGTGGACACAGTACAGTACCTTTTCCACTTGGATTCAGACATGTGAAATATGTGTTTATCAGTCTGGTTCTCGTGGTTTTTCGCTTACTTGCTGCACAAGCCTTCGATTCAAGTCAGCAGAAGTGGCATGTGCCTTGTTGGATGTAGGGATGTCACGGTGAGGACATTTTCCCACCGGTTAATAAACTCGTGACAACACCGGTGTTACAGATTACACTGGACATTTTACAAGAAAAGACGGCGTTCAATATATGTGGATCGCTTACTTTGATCTTAAGCGCGGGACGGCTGTGTGTCTGGCCTCCCTGGTACAGCTTTCGCTGTGGAGCTGCAGGTTTCAACCTGGTTGCCGCTGCACCGTGTACACCGGCTGTGACCGCTTCGTCCTCCACATGGCGATTACCTCATTAATGTTATGGTTCCCCTACAGCATTGGGTTTAAATTTTACATTTTTTGCAAAATAGGCGCTTTTGCTTTGACACCTTCGCCATCCTCTTGTCTGTCAACTCTCTCTCGTCCCGTGTGTGTGTGAATCTGACCCCTGCTACTCGGTGCTGAGACTTTCACTTTCCGATTGTAGCGTCCATCCTCAGACTATGTATTGATAACACGACGCTGATACGCCAAAATGAATTAAATGGGTTTTATTCCTATAAAAAAAAAAGAAGCAAAACGACGGTGGGCAAGTAATGTAATCGGTGTATGTCCGACCACCGTGTAACACCAGTAACACCACCTACCACGACAAGCCTAGTTGGGTGCCAAGTTGAAATGGAATGAGACGTGCCGTGTTTCTTCGATAAAACCAGTGTGACTCCTCTCTCTTGAACAGAGTTTCATAAAGGATGCAACTCACTATTTTCAGTATATGACCCCAGTATGCTGAGTCAACACTCTTGTTGTGTTACCTTACAGAGAGTTACCTCATTGAACAGCCACTCACTTCCCACCACCACCCCCAACAACCCCACCTCCCACTTGAACCTCATTGGCTTCGGAAGGCCCCGGGAGTGCTGCTTGTGTAATGTCACAGCCATATTTTATTCATGTAGATGGAGTGTTTGGGTGGCCCTGCTTGAGACTGGGACACAATCTCTGCTGCCGGTAAACACCAATTTAATGGGCCCGGCTGCCTGGGAAGAGCTGCGGCAGCTGGGGAAAGATGGCATGTATAAGAAATGAACAACAAGGATGTGTCAGACACGAGCAAAAAGCAGCGAGAGGGAAAAAGTGGCAGCGTAGCAAATGTCGCTGACTAGAAAAAGGCTAAGGGGGATGACAATGTGCTGGCGTGAGCTCTTGCAGCTCCCCCAGGGGTGTAGGTACTGTATGCTGAAACGCTCTGAAATGTGAGCGCTGGCCCACTTTGCCTTGTCTGGAGTTAAACATCCAACACGATGCTCCGTCTGTATCACTGTGCCAAAGTGACATGAAGGTCCATGTTAGAGAACGTCCTTGGAGGAGATACACAAAATATATAGTGAGTCTCAAGTTTCAGCTGGCAAGAATCCAGTCCTTCTTGTGACTTAAGAATATCTAAAGATTATCTACAAAAGGATGAACCGCCAATGAACTGTGAGACAAGACGCAATATGCATAAAGCACATTTACATGCGCCGACTCATACAAGTGGGCGGTTAGCTCGGAGAGTGCATGGAAAAAAGATGTCTAAAATATCATGTTTGTGTTCCATGGAAGCTTCATTAGTGCAAACCTATCATGGTTAAAGACAGAGGAATGGATTTGGGCAATGAGGACAAGACAGCAGCTTGAGCTGAGAAGCTGAGAAGTCATCGGAGCAAAGCAGAGCAGACAGTAACTCCCCACACAAATCAGCAGACAAGATATGTCCATGAATAGAAAAGGCTTTGACACATACAGTTTTATATCTACTGAAAAACAAGCCAAAAGAGCTTCCCCTCCTCTTGTTGTTATGTTGTGATGATTTAAAGAAACATGCACAAGCATGGTGCAGCTTAACAAACAGTATGACAGCATTGCTGAGCTTATGTCTCAGTGTAGCATGCAACATATTACTGTAGCAGGAGCTGGCAGTGTACTGATACTGGGATGTTGGCTTCTGTCGTTTCCTCCACTTTGCCTGTTGACTGTTTCACAAAACTGTCAACCTCTAGTCTTATCCTGAACCTGACAGGTTTTCACAGTCCTAAGAAAAAAAAAAACAATCAAAGGTTGTTTTGAAGGGGGTAATGGAAATTGAATTAAAGTGAACAAAGCCAGATAAATTGGCTTGGTGGCATTTGCTATTTAGAGAGTGTTAATCCAGAGCTATGCTGTCCAAATAAAAGCGAGGGCAGAATGAGCTGTTGCCTTTAAGCTAATGAGATATTAGCCAAATCCTCTTAGCCAAACTATTTTGTGAGGGCTCAGTGAGCAATTGCCTTGCTGGCACTAATATGAATAAGGAACTGTGGTTTTGTTAAGTGCCACGTTTAAAGTGACTCAAGATGAGGGACATATCTAACATGCATAAATGGAGAAGCTAAGTTTAAAGTTTCTAGACTGAAAAGAGAGCATTATTGTCTTTTTAAAGAATCTCCAACAGTTGCCTGACGAACCCAGGCTGTATTCGAAATTGCCTACTACGTACTGACGAACGCAGTATACAGTACATACTGCATTCCTCAGGTGTATACAATATAAGGCCAGGCTTCAGCCTTTAAACGAGCTCTTAAAGCACTGGACAAAAAAAACAAAATCGTACCACTACTCCTATACATGTATCATCGAAAAATACTGCTTATTGAGGTTTGAACATTCTTTTGTTTATGACCAATGTTTTTTTTTTTACTTTACAAGATATTGCATGGTTTAGCTCCATCACCCCTTCAACAGTAGCCGGTATATGAGCTTCACTGACTGGCTCTCGAGCGAGCTACGCCCGCAGGTGAACACAGTTGATTTCTCGCGTCAAAAATTCTCAGAAGTGATTTTAGTGATGAAATAGCTACGAAAAATGTAAAAAAAACATCAACCGTTTTTGGCTGCTGTTGTTGTGACCATAGACGGTGCCGTTCCAGTGCTTTGCATTGTGGGAAACAGTGGGCCAGGTAGACTGGTCAGATGCATGGTGGAGATTTTTGGGATATTGTAGATTTTGCTTTTGTTTGCATACTGCATACTACATGCTACATTTTGGCCAAATCAGTACGTACCACTAGTATAGTATGTGGTTTTGAATACAGCATAACTCTCTTACTGCATTTTATTGTGCAAGTCTAGACTATTATATTAAATGATTAGACCGTTATCTATTATTATCAGAGTAAACCTACGTCATTTCCTTAGTCAGGGAAATGTGAATGCTTCACTATATAGGATTTAAAATAGATATGAGACATGCAAACAAAGAAGACACACACAAAGAAAGCAATAAATCATTAATTTAAAAGTTAGTTGCTTGCATTCAGGTACTCAGCAAGACTTTTAAAGATGTATTTTCTCTCTTATAAACTTCTTTATGAAAATGATTTTCATAATGCCGATAACTATCTGTCACCGCTGTAGGCTTATTCCAATGAGTTTCCTGTTGAGATATCTATTAATACTTACTTTGGCAGACCGGAAGATTCCGTTTGATATTTTCACACGTAGGCTATATTGGACCAAGGCGTCCATAATGTACTTGTTGATACTTGTAATAGTTGTTCATACTCACTTCTTAAATACTTTTCCTGTTTTCTTGGCTGCTGATTGTAAACTGGAATGCTAGAATGCCAGTTTTTAGTTAGTTAGTTGATAATACACTGAAATATAAACCAAATTATCTGTTTCAACCAAACCAATGGGGTATTGTAACAGAAGTCAACAGAAGCTTCACAATAGAGTCAGTGGGAGTGTGAAAGAGTGGGGTACTGGCCAATTCTTGATCTGAGATGCAAAGCTTAGAATAGACACACATGTGCAGACTCTCTTCCTTTGCCAAATCGCTTTCTATTCTACGCACACTTGACACCGGGGTTGCAAAAGTGATTTGATTTTACAAAAGATTATGCAAGTTAAATGAGGGAAACAATCTCTTACATAGCACCATGTTATAACAGGAGTCCAGTTTTCCTACATTTAGTAAAAGGAGCACAAAATGACCTAAAATGTGAATGATGTGCTCCATGCACAAAAAGTGACAATTAGGAATATACAATTATAAATCGGTGCAGTGTGTGCATCTCCACTTCCTCCCACTGTACAGAAGTGAAGCCAAAATATCCCGAATACGGGAGCTGCCATCTTGAGATTTTGACGTCAATTGGAGCCAGAGTCTGCTCAGTATTGATCGGGCTTGTATCGAGGTTACCCGCCTGAACCAATCGCGAGCCGAGCACGGCCGCAGCTTGTCAGCGAGAGAGACTCACAGCTGTCAATCATGATGTCTCAGCCCCTTTTATAGCATCAAATAATTAAAACCAAATTTATCAGAAAAACTTGGACAAAACACTTGGACATATATCAGCGTGATGACAACTACCTAAAATGACAGAAACTATCCTTGTGAAAACTGTATTTGATGTGTACTTTGACTTTTTACCTTGGCCCATGTCCCATCCGCTAACATGGAGGAGGCAGGCTTTATGACCTATACTGCAGCCAGCCACCAGGGGGGCGATCAAGATGTTTTGGCTTCACTTTTAGGGATCTGTCATGTCGGCCATCTTTATATACAGTCTATGTGTGTGTACAGTTTAGGCTATTTTTAAATAAATGCTGCATCTGTCTTTCCTTGCCACCTGCTGATTAAAATGAACTGGGGTTAGGCCCAAAGTTAGCCACAACTTCATCCCAGGCTCAGTTAAGGTGGACTGACCTTTAAGGTGGTCCAACTATTTTCATTTTAGTGACAAGCCGCTCCTCCGAGTTTTGTCCCTGAAGTTATTAAACCATCCGACAAGCACTTAACTGGCAGCTTAACTCAAGTGGTTTGGCTTGCTTAAACTTAAAGAATTCCTGCCAATTTCATAAGTTTATGAGACTGTAGCAAATGGGGGTCACACTCTCAGTTAAGTGTCTGTTACAGCCACTTACACATTAGATTTGCAGCTCTAAGGATTTAGCTTTTCTTACCTCCATGATACAAAGTGCTCCGTATAGAGCTGATGGTGTGTGTTGGTAACGGCGTGTGGAGATTTACACACTAGTGTGCCAGTTCAGGGAGCAGCGTATTCTCTGAAGGGGAATGGATTTATGTTTCTCTGCTCTGTATGCTGATGAATTCTAAGGGCAAAAAAACAGGTTGATTTACAAGTTGACCCTTACCATCCCAAACAGTATTACAAACAGCTCTGATTTTTTTTGCACCCGGGCACCGGGGAAGACAGAGAGGGCAATCATATTCATCTGTAGCCGCCCTCACTCTGCATTTCCCAGGTCTGACAGAGAAACCGCGGGGGTTGTGCGCTCACTGAATGAAATGTGAATAAATAACAGCGAGCGAGAGAGAGAGAGAGAGAGAGAGGCAACAGCATTAATTTCCCTCCTTCATTCATATTCACACGGCGGGGACATCGCTCTCAGACATGTGATCTTAAACTGATTTCCTAGCGCTCACCCCCATCAGCGTATTATCTCTGTAATGTATCAAAGCCGTCGCATGTATATGAATAAACCCCCAAAACCCAACGTCATATCCTGCCTGAGCTAAAGCGATATTCAGGACAGAATCAGGAGTGGAGGGGGGTGCAAGGTAGCAGGGACTCCGGTGCACACAGCGAGGATCGTGGCGGGAGAAGACACCATACATCAGTGGGGACGTAGGCTGTCAGAGCGTGAATGGGTTTTGTCATGAATGAATAACTACCAGAAATGTGCGGTGAGGGGAAGAAGAGAGCTTTACTTGCCTAAGCCTTTTCATCTCCTGTGATCCACACTTCAGGGTTCGAGTGAAGGAGGAGGGAGGAAGGGGGGGGGGGGGCTTGTTGAAATAAACAGATTCCTCAGTGGGAGAAGATGAGGAAGGAGAGCCTCTTCTCCACACTGAGAGACGGAGAGAACAAGGAAACGGATAAAGGCTGTAACAGAACGTGCAGCCAAGCCAACCCGACAGTGTACACGGAGCGTGTGCTGTGTGTTGTATACTCATGTGAACTGTCCCCTCAGGCTTGTGTCGTCTGAACACTATTGTTTCAGAGCGTAGAGCTAATTTCCCACCCAAAGGGAACTCTCTCACAAGGAATATGCGATGAGGAAAAAGGCTCGCTGTCATTATTTCAGTCCCTGATGGTGATTTTCTCTACAGTGCTGTAACTGTTAGGACTTAAACAGCACATGGGAACAAAAACTGCCGTGAAAACTGTAATGGAAATGGCGTTCTCTCTTGTGAGTAATAAAGGAGATAGGAGTGAAAAAAATGGATAAATGGGGATGGACAAAAAAAGATGTAGACCCTCCTACGGGATGAAACAGTCCATACTGTGAGGAGGTGGGTGAGACTGGGAAGGTGAGGGAGCTGGGCTGAAGTGGGAGGGAGGGGGAGGGGATACCAAGTCTTGCCCGCCACACTGTGTTTGTACTTTACCGGCACTATCCTAGAATGCCGCCCGCTGATTTGCCGTCTGCCCTGGCACTGCCTCTCGTGGCAGCTGGCGTCCCATCTCCCCGTCCCTCCCTTCCAAGAATGGCAACAATGGATCGGAGGGCTGAGACGCTGCCAGTGTCAAAGATTAGCTCCACCTCTCACTTCCATGGCTCCGCACTCTTGTCACCTTTTGACCTTTTCACCATTTTTCACCCGTGGATATGATATGCTGATGCATGTACATTTATACACGCACACACATACAGTATATCTGCTGGAACATTCACAAACATGTATGCTGCCTCAGTAACACCCTACGCAGGGAGGCAGAAGAGGGAAAAACATATACACATATACACATTGGGCTAATGTAAATTGCCTGATATCAAAATGTTATGAAAAGATGATTGTATTTTTTTTTTTAAAGTTGGATTGTTTAATTTCTTTTAGATTAGGTAGTATGTTGATACCAGCTGAAGTGAAGTAGTAAGCATTGTAAGATTACGAGAATATTCAAGGTGGAAACTATTCATGGGACTTTAAAGGGAATTTATGGGAATTAACAGGAAATAACGGGAATAAAATGGAAATATAGGGGTTATTTGCTCAAGCTGTATTTACAGTCACGCAGAGAGAAACAGACCTTTTACCATATCATCAACAGACATAATCCATGAATTTGCCAAATAAATCCATTAATTTGACAAATACATACAGTGTGAAAAGTGCCATGCGGTGAGTTAGCTCGCTAACTAATGGGTACTTTGAAAATTTGAGCCGACAATGTGGGCTGTGTGCAAACAGCTAGCTAGCAGAAGATGTTAATAAGTTATAAACTGTGCACTTTGCTTTAGGCTACTATCTACGAGTTAATAGGGCTGTCAACAAATTTTCTAAATTTCAGTATATAGTCAAATTGTAAAAAAAAAAAAGCAATTGGTTATGAAAATTAATATTTGATTGTGTAAATTTTTTTTTTTTTTTTTAAATAAAAAAGCAGCACAACCCCGGCTGTCTATTTCGCACGTGCTCCGTTGGCCTGGGCCGCTGCACTGAATCCACTGCATGACCGGAGTCACACAACGTCACTTAACATTAGGTCAAACTGAATGAGGAATACATGTATAATACGCCGTCCCTGACGCTTCCAAAAGTAGGAGGAATACCCCGTGCATCGGTCTCTGATGCTGAGGGGCACTGACCAAGTGCCGGTATTTGACAATTTGGGAGTGAGAATGCGTTGACGTGTCCGCATGTCCAAATTGCACCAACTTCGACACTACACATCCCTGGGTCCCAAGCAACACCCACCAAGTATGAAGCAGGCATTTTGATTTTTCTCGAGATATGCGAAGTGCACACCCACACACAGAGATTCCTTGCTTTATAGTTAGATACCCTAAATGCAGTTACAATTCAATTAAATGGGCACACTTTTAACCAAAATATGCCATGAGGTGTATTGCTTCCTATGTGTATTTTCCACCCAAATAAGTTCACTATTAAAAAGTTAGATTTTTTTATATTGAAATTGTGCAAAAATATTAAAATTACCAAATTTCCTGAGCTTAACTACCCTTGGAAATTTTCAGACCCTTTGCAACCCTAGCAGTAAGTCTGTCTCTCTCATGTAGTGATACGTCAGTGCCCCCTCACACACACACATTGCTTCGTACTGTCCACTGTCCTTGACTGTACAAGCTGGGGGTGATTTATGTATTTACAGGGACAGTGAACAATGAAAAACACTTATTAGGTGTCATGTTCTTCACCGTTCACGATCAAGGTTAAAGGAGGCTTTTAAACATGTGCTGCAGAATAGTAGTGCGAGTGTGTCTGTGTGTGTTTGCCGGTCCCCAAAGGCCCAGTGGTTCCCCCTGACTGACTGTGTAATCGATCATAAAAAATGCTGAATAGCTCAGTCTGGACAAGAGACAGGGAGGCAGCAGTGTACAAGGGACATTGACTGAGTTAATGGTGGTTAATGTGATGGCCTGTGCGTAGGCGTCTTTATGGCCACTGGTATGAACTCAGTTGTACAGTCAGTCGTAGGGATCTTTTACAGGACAGGGTTGTAATTTGTATTTGTCCAAAAAAGTATGGCCATGGGTGAGCAGCATGCCGAGTGTCAAATTTATATACTTGTGGACTTGATTTTTATTGTACCATGTCTGCTTTATCAGACTGAAATGCAGTCGCTTACCCACCTACACACACTACTACTAGGAGCTTGAAGGGACACACTTTGGGAAAAATTTTTGTTTGCTGGCTTACCCAAAGTCTGACGAGAACATTAATTTTATTTTCCTGCAGGACAGAGATCTGGTGCGGGATGTAGTAAAACTAGCTCAAAGGTACAGTGTATTGGCAGCATCGAGTGGTGTAGTTGCAGATTACAACCAACTGAGTACCCCTCAGCTCACTCCACCCTTTCCCAGACTGCGGTAACGTGAGCCGCCGAGTGCAAAACCGTGGTACCATCCTTACCATAATAACACTACTTTAGGAGCAACGGAAGTCAGACGGTGGCTGGCGGTACCACGGTTTTACACTCTGCGGCTCACGTTACCGCAGTTTCACAAGCATGGCAGAGAACTACGGTGGCCTTCAGGTAACGTAGAAACTAGAGCCAATGTTTGGTTTATCCCTTCTGGGCTACTGTAGAAACATGGCGGAGCAACATGGAGGACTCCGTGAAGAGGACCTGCTTCCTATGTAGATATGAAGGACTCATTCCAAGATAACAAAAACAACAATTCTTAGTTTCAGGTAAGGCTGTCCCAAGTACCCTTTTTTGGGCTTCGAAGCTTTTGTGAGAAATATTCTAAGGTATTAAAAACTTTGCAGCTTCGGCACGGCACGCTGACATGTTCTTCTGTCCGTCTCCATCTCCCCTGTTTCAGTGCCGCTGCCACACTACTGTACACACACACACACCTCTACACACAACAAACAGCGATATCCATCTGAGAATAATTAATAATAATTAATGTTGAATATGAATAATGAATAATGTTGTGGGCTTATTCCTTATTTTAAGGGTCATTTTGGGATTCATACATTATCATTATTACATACTTGTATATAAAAAAACCCAAAAAAAAACAAAAAACAAAGCAATCGAATACTGATTTAGAGGGAGATTATAATCATGCTACTACCAACAGTCGCAGCGTCAAAGCATCGAAGCATTCGGGTCAGCTCTAAATACAGGTGATTATACACCAATGAAAACAGTTATGAATATTATAATCCATTTCTGCTAATAGATCCCCTGACATTTGGCTCGAAAACATTGTGAAAGAGTTTGCCTTAACAAAAACTGAAAAAAACTACAACGACTTGATGTATCTAATTAGCTAGAAAGTGTGCAAAGCCTTCAACTTAAAGACTCCTGAGGTGCTGCATTCAGTCACTCTGCCCAGCTGTTGGTCAGTAAATGGGCGAGCTTCAAAGCACAAGCTAAACTGATTGGCCTCCTGGTTTTAATAGCAAATCAGCAATCAGAAAAGCTCTTACAACAGGTGTTCCTTTCCCAGGCTGCTGAAACCTACAGAAAAAAAGCTTGTAAACATGCACCTCTGATATGTGCAATCAGTTTGTCTGAGTAGCCCAACGTATCTAAACTCATATCACAGGTGAATGTCTGTTGAAAACCATGATGTATAACACCAACCAAAGATTTCTTCCACCTTATCTACAATTGCTCAATATAATGACTCTTGCATTGTGCTTAGGATGAAGAATATAAGATCAGTTTTCACAATGTTTGAGCAACACATTACATTAATATATGTAGGCAGCTAACATCATAAGCTTCAGAATTCAAAAGTGAACATTTGTGTCAAAGAACATAAACATGAAAATCATGACAACCACAGACTATTTTCTTCATAATTCAAAGCCTTTTGGGAAATAAGCTGCTGAAATCCTCTAAAGGAATCTGGGCCTCAGAATTACAACCTGCAACACTATCAGACACAAAACTGTCTGGTAGATATCACGTCAAATGCGTATAGTTTTACTTTGCATTGATAAAATGAGCTGTAGATTCAATATAATGTACTGAAGCAACACAAAGTCAGGAAGCAAGAAAGCCAAACTGGACATTAAGAACAACATCAGCATCTGCTTGATACCAGCAAACATATTTCACATTGACCATGTGATAATGTGATGATCTGAACCATCATTCAAAGTGTGAATTAAAATGCCCACCTGAAAGTTAAGACCTCTGCAGTCATACAATGGTATTACCTGCTTTGTTTCATGAAACAGCGCCTAAATAACATTATGATAACAGGACAAAACTGTTTCTAGTGACGTTCAAGTATCTATGGGTCGATGTTGAAGATTGACATAATGCACAGCAAGTGAACTTAAGTGACTGAACTTGGTGGAACATTGAACTGCATGCTGGAAAGTTTTGCACAGAATGTAATCACTTAAACCAAACAAGAAATATGTGCACGCATAGACCCTAACCCAGACCCTACACATACACACACACACCTAAAATCCAACTGTGCATCCCTCCCTAATCCAGGCTGGATGGGGCCTGTAGTACAGCTACTCATCCCTCCTGGTAGACCCCGGTTTGTCTTTTATCTCCGTGGGACTGTTTACCTCGAGTAATTAGGCCATTCGTCACCCTAATGGGAACATCCCCCTCCACTAAATAACTTCTCTTTTCTCTGAGCAGGCTTACAATCTTTCCACAGCGTCTTGGGAGGGAGGTGGTACTCCTCCTAGGCACGGTGCCGAAGGGGGGCAGGATGTCTAATCTGTCAACATTTCTTATCAGAAGGCCATTCATGGCTCACAATGCACTGGGGATGGGCTGTAAGGGGAAGCGAGGTCTGATAAAAAAAAAAAAAGAAACGCAATGTGAATTTCCAAATATGGTATCTTCCAAAGGTATTTTAGTGATTGATTAGAAGCTGCTGGGGTGTTCTGCTATGGGTAAACTGCAGGAATTTGGAGAGTAGCTAGATGGGATGCTTGATGTGTAGAGATGTGGTTGCCCTTGAAACTTGACATGTGTGAATGAGCTAATACAGCTGTGCTAAGGGGGATCTTTAACATGGATTTTGGGTGACCGGCTAACTCATCCCATCATATAAAACCACACTTGACTGTTAGCTCATTGGTCGCAATGTCTAGCAGAATGATGAGGGTTGACGGTGCGTTTCAATATCAGGTCTAAGAGGCCTAATACATTGATTTCTCTCTGTCCTTCACCTCCTGATTTAACCTGACCTGTATAGCTCCATATTCTCCAGAGACTCAGGCTCGCTAATAAGCCACAAACACTCTTCAGTGATCCAATCAAATCCCTTTTGAAATCATTCAGTTTCCCCTCGGAAATACAGTTTTCAAAGTAATTTTCCATGAACTTTTAAAGGAATGTAGTACTGAAAAAAAAATGCAGACATTGTTTAAAATATATTCATTTATTTATCATCATTACTTATGCACATGCTCATGCTATTGTGAAAAAAAAAACAGTTTTAACTTAAGGCTGAAGTCCGTACCTTCAAGCAATTATGATAAAAAAGCTATTTTTATAACTGGGACAATATCCTGACAGTAGAGCATGGACAGTGCTTGGTTTTGGCCCGACTGTTTTCAACATGGCGGCCGGGTCACCAACTTTGTGAATTGTACAATTCTCAATTCAGCCTGTCTCACTCCCAGGGCGTCATATACCAACATTTGGGTAGTGGCCCTTGGCATCTTGATACCAATACCACTAGGCAACCTTTTGTTGCCTAAACCTAACCATGTGTTAGGTTAACCACGACTGTTCCACAACATTAACCACGCGCAAGCCTTCTGCATCACGATACTACGCAAAAGGTCATTATAGTGATGCCGGGGGCTTCCGCCCAAGCAGCAAAGTAGGGATGAGATCACGTTTCTCCATTAAAAGCCTCCAACCCTTTTGGTTAACGGTAGTTTATAAAGTGCTTTCCACATAGGCTTCACCTCATTGTTAAAACCCTCCAAGGAGTGTCAGCCCGACCACTTCGTTTGTCCTTGTTCACAACCTTTACCAACAGTTTATACATTGTTTTGCCTCCCATGACATTTCACCTGTTTGCTGAAACCTCACTGGACTCTTAACAGTCAACCAGTGCGGACAGACAGAGAGTAAGAGAAAGAGAGATATAGAGACAATTCCCTCTCAGTGACTGAACAAATGTCTGTAGTGAAACACCACTGTGAAATAAACTCATCCATGTTTTTCATCATAGAAAAGAATCTGAAATCCACCGGGACTCTGGCTTTCACCAGTACAACGAACAAAGGAAGTTTTTGACTGAAGAATTTCACTCTTCCTTCATTTATAAATCTACAGTTTAGCTTATCCCACTACAAAATGTAAAAGTTAACACATTTTTTATTTGGCATCTTTCAGCTCTTACCCAGCACCAAAGATAAAACCAGTTTCAGACCATTTTTCGTTACAGTGTGGGAACACAGTTACCAGGGCTTCAAATAGCACTTTTGTCTTTCACATTCTATGTAACAATGAAAAATTGCCTGTCGATTGACAGAAAGGACACTTAACAGACACGTTTGGGTTGATTTTTGAGATTGCTGCGAGCCAGCGCTTCCTGCAGGATCCTCCACTACAGATCACCTGACCTTTTGTCCAGTTCCACAGTGGCCTAAAATAATCTGCGATATTTAACTTTGTCCTCCATACAGTGTCATTTCTCTCATTCAGCACTCTCTGTTCAATGCTACAACACAACACTTACACCAAACTCTCTTATCCGACATGTATAGGTCAATTTTAGAAGCCGCTTTAGAGACCAGCAAGGGTCCCGCTAGTTAAGTTCGGTCTATTTTGAGACCCAGCTTGGGGAAAGGATCTCCGTTATCAGGAATCTCAGTCCCACTAGCATAGTCCTGCAGCATGTCCAGTTCCTCATCAGTAGTGAGCATTTTAATCCATGCATTCAGAATGCCCCCGGTATGTACTTTTCGTAACAATCCAGCAGGAGGTTCCATACATGCTAACTTGTGCCAGAGGGTGGAGGCCAGCAAGTTATTCATGATTAAAACTGTTCCTCTGTACGATATTTGGGGCAGCAGCCATCTCCACTTGTTTAATCTCCCCTCCACTTTCTCCACCACTCACTCCCAATTCTTTCCAACAGTCTGGTCAACTCCTAAAAACACCCCAAGGAGCTTGAACCCCCCTCTCTTCCAAATTAGCCCTCCTGGTAGCTGAGGGAGACCTGATCATCTTCCAACTGCCAAAGCGACAACCAAGGGCTACCAGAATGAGCGACAACTGCTCCTGCCTCACTCTCTCCAACAGGGGAGGGATGAGACGGAGCGGCGGAAAGGCATAAAGCAGCTTTCTTGGCCATGGCACGTGTGTAAATGCATCCACCCTCAGGAGTGGATCGTCCTGCTGTGCCAGGGAGAAAAATAGCGGGCAGTGGGTGTTGCGTCAGTTGGCAAAGAGATCCACTTCCGCTTTCCCGAACCAGGTCCAAAACTGCTTCACCACCTTGGGATGAAGCCTCCACTCATCTGGTAGGAGTCTGCCTCTCGACATGAGGTCGGCACCCCTGTTCTCCAGTCCTGGAATGTGGAGAGCCTTCAGAGACAACTGGTGCTCTGAGGCCCACAACCACAGGTTCTCCGCTGTTCCCGACAGCGCAGCGGACCGAACTCCTCCCTGACAATTGATATAGGCCACCGTGGTGTGGTTGACGGTCCTCACCAAGAAGCGCCTCCCCCGTATCAGGGGCCTGAAGTGCTGGAGGACAAAGAACACTGCATGAAGCTCGAGGAGGTTGATGAGTCTGTCGTCCATCGGAGGCAACACGCCACCAACCGCTCTCCACAGGCAGCCATCCCTACCCCAACCCGTCATCCATGAACACCGTGACTAGGATGTCACTCGTCCCAGCGGTGTTCCCTTCAACAGGTGTTGTGGGGACCCCTGGTAGCGCAGATCGTTTTCTATCTGGGATCTTATAGAAAACAGAAAACAATATCTTTATTTGCAAAGTAATCTTTAATTTTGACCTTTTTCATATTCTTGGTGGTCTGCAGGAACTTTTTAACCTGTTGTATTCCATTACTGTTTTCCTGCTGTGTTTTAGCAGACAGTTGTGTCAGTTTGGGACTGGCTGTCTTCATCAGAAAACCCTCCTCCTCCTCAACCAAGCTGAACTCAGACTCTTGCTGCCTCCCTCTGATCCTGCTTACTGCTCTTTTCTTGGCCTGAGAGCCACTAATGATGGTCGACTGTTTCCTCTTAAGAAACAGGACTTTGAAAATATTCTCCTCCAACATCATGTCTTCATCACCACTTACCACTACAGCCTGCTCTGCTGCTGCTTTATCTGTAGTGTCCAATACTACAGTCTGCTCTGCCACTGTTTTATCTGTAGTGTCCAATACTACAGTCTGCTCTGCCACTGCTTTATCTGTAGTGTCCAACACTACAGTCTGCTCTGCCACTGCTTTATCTGTAGTGTCCAATACTACAGTCTGCTCTGCTGCTGCTTTATATGCAGTGTCCAGCACTACAGCCTGCTCTGTTGCTGTTTTATCTGTTGTGTCCACCACTCACCACCGTTTTAATGCACAGGCTTACTGGGGCTCAAGCCCCGGGGCCCGACGACGTAAAAAAGGCCCATGAGGCTCGAGGGAGAAAAAATAAAAATACAATGGAGAGAGGCTACCGGAGCGCAATGGGATGCTCCACGCGTAAAGACGCAACGGCAGCAGGTTTTTTTTAAATCGCAATATATCGCAATATCGTATCGCAATATCGTATCGCAATACTTAAAAATCCCAATATATATCGTATCGGCACCAAAGTATCGTGATAGTATCGAATTGGGAGATAGGTGAATCGTCCGAACCCTAATAATCTGGTCATGGATCACATATTCATGACACCTCCTCACTCCCTCTTTTTGCAGTTTTCGTTCTCATTGAACTGAAGTTACAAAGATTTTGCCGTGCTGCCACGGCCAAAAATTACCAGCATAAACACTGTCCATACATGTTAAACTTCTAATTTGTAGTCTTTAAAGAAATGTTTCCAGAAGCTCTTTTAACTCTGTGCATATTCTAGCAACTGAATTCAATTTTTAAACAAACAAGCACCAACTAAGTATATAAATAGCTGTTTTACCATAGAGCTTAACATGGTTGATGGTGCAGGCCTTTCATCTCATTGACAGACTTGTTGTCAGAAAGAACAACTTGGGAAAACCTCATCTTGAGTGGAGGTCAGTATAACCACATAATTACTCATTATTTCCCCTTCAGGAAGCTCTAACTCTCTACTTCAGAGTGAACAATAGCTATTGTGGCATGGACAGACACCCCAGACAAAGCCACGGGAAGAGAAGGAGAGTATATTAATGAAACACCGGTGGGAGCAGTGCTGATGAGAGATTGGTGGGTTGATGGCTCCGGCAGTACCGCCTTTCCATTCATTACCCTGTCCTGCTGTATCTGCACAGGCTCAAGTCCAAAGCCTCGTCTCGACCGCTGGGGAATGAGTGGACGAGCTGGACTCTTCATCTACCTCTCTGATCACTACTCACCTCTCTGAGGGTGCCATTGTGTCCTGTCCCTCTTCATTAAGATAGGCCTTAATGGACTTTTTCCAGGCCTCTGTGCTTGCAGAGAGAGATAGAGACTAGGGAGATGTAAAAGGGCACGAGGCTGTGAATGAATGTGTTCCCTTTCTCTTGTCAGATACACAACAGTTTTGACCGGTTAAAAAGGGCTCCCTTTCAATATTTGGTCTCACAGAGAGAGGAATGAAAAGAGGGAAAAAAATGGAGGCGGGGTGTTCCTCTCTTTCAGGGGTCTCTTCTATGAAGGGCTGCGATTCGGGCCAGCAGCCCAACTCTTTTGTATTATGCATTTATTCCTATTTGAGAACTGAACCAAGATAAAAGCATGACCGAACCCGAACATGTTTGAATGTATTTGAAACAAGACATTTATAGAGTCTGATCTGTTCCGGGACCTTGTCCTTCAGGAAACTTGTTTGTTCTTGTTTTCCTCATAACTGCTCATGCATCATGCGTTGTCTGAATTTACCATGTCCTTTTATATCTCTCGTCTCTTTCCTTCTCTGTTTGAATGGTATACAAGTTCAGCCTATTGTGAGTGCAGTTGACCTTCTTCCAGGGATATGTTTGAAATCGCATGCAAACGTATACTGCATCCTACCTATTTAAGTAAAGCATTATCAGCAGACTGTTCACACTGAAGTATACTCAAGCAATATGTCTTAATGTATCCATTATGTTATAAAAGTGGGAAAATGATTGATGCACATATGAATTAAAGTTCTGCATCACAACTGTATCAATCACAACTTTACCGGTCCAAGCTACCGTTGAATGATGAGCTAAAGTTGAGTTTTTTGGACTTCGCTCGTTTTGCTTGTTTATTTATGCTTGATACTGTATATTAAACTACTACATTCTTTGATTTATTATGTTCTTTTACAAGTGCATCGTCTGCTATTTAGTAAGGGTGTAAGAAAATATCGATACACATGAGTATCGAATCTCCAAAAATCTGACGGCCCATACTAGACCGGCCGCTATTCTATCTTTCGTACGTTGTAGCGGGCTCAAAGTACTGTCATTTTATAAAACTAGAAAAACTAAGGAATTCATTGGTACCAACCATGTCATACTTGCATGTCGAGGTAGAGGCTAAATAATGATCCAAATTTATGCTTAATTTTGGCGAGAAAAAACTGGCATGGCCATTTTCAAAAGGGATCCCTTGACCTCTGACCTCTATGTGGATATGTGAATGAAAATGGCCTCTATGGGTACCCACAAGTCTCCCCTTTACAGACATACCCAATTTATGATAATCACATGCAGTTTTTTACTTGCAGTACAAATGCGTTATTTTCACCTACTGTATTCTAAAAATGTGTATTTGAATATTTCTGCATACTGTGGTCCTTAAACAGTCTTGGAATTGCATAGATTGGGTATGACTGTAAAGCTGAGACCCTTGTGGATCCTATGAGTCCAATTGTATTCACCAACATTCATATGTTGGTGTGTCTTTATACTATGACAGTTTGACTAAAATCCTGTATCATGATACGTATCGTATCGCCATATTCTTGCCAATATGCAGTCCTATTATTTAGTGCAATTAATTATTAGAGTGATGCCACTGACATTTTACAGCTGTACAAGAGTGTTGTACTTTGATAATGGAAAGATGTAGATGATGGTATTGATACCATTCTCTACATCTATACAGGAGTGACGTAGTCTTATAGTCTACATTTATCAAAATATCTTTATCTGACTGACTTGAAGAAAACTGCACATAAAAAACACCCGATTTTGTGTCTCACCAACAGAGAGCCATCTCACTCCTTCCATCCCCCACAGCTTCCATCAGATGCAAGC
Source organism: Adelosebastes latens (assembly GCA_916700685.1). Classification (NCBI taxonomy): domain Eukaryota; kingdom Metazoa; phylum Chordata; class Actinopteri; order Perciformes; family Sebastidae; genus Adelosebastes; species Adelosebastes latens. The sequence goes on from CAKAKR010033706.1 coordinate 50,194, forward strand.
TTTGTATTCAGCAAAGGGTCACTCTCATTAGTCAAACCCTTGTATGGCACGGTAATGAATTAAATTAGGTAGCTCATTAGCCAGTGATAGGCGAACTCATTTGAAGTGCATGTGCCTTCTCTGGTTTCAACACTGATGAGGATGTTATTGGAATAGGAAGGCGTGTTTCACCGGTAGGTTGTGTTGCGGCTCACCTTTGATGGTTTTACACAAGGCAAGGGGAATGAAAACAGTTTTCATGCATCTGATCCTGATTGCTGGACAAACTGGGAGCACAGTTAACAATGCTAAGAATAAAAGAGAAAAATGAGAAGGCCCAACTGGTCAGAATAAGGCTTGGCAGCACCACCGCAACACTTAGTTTAATTATTATTCTCATATTATTAGATATGAACAGAATCAGGCAGATATTTGTTATGATAAAATATTGTTACAAAGTTTAATTTTGACCTTAGAGTATCATAAGTAGTAGTTTAGAATAGTAATATGACATAACAATCCTAGCCCAAGGTCCACTTACAAGTTTTTTCTGGAGCCTTCAACCATATCACTTGGTCTTCATTAGCAGGTAGAGTCTGTTCAGTTGTTATGGAGATGGATCTGTTACATGAATATTTGAATCCATAGCACTTAGGACTTCTTGTCCATGTTGCCGAAGCTAAAAGCTTTGACAAAAAGATAGCACATGGAGATTGAGTTGCCATTGTTCTGTCAAAGTGCACAGCCCTTTCGAAAGAAAAGGCGTATGAATGCCACGATAATTCGCGAGGTATTTAGCATGCAATAAGAGCGCCTATCTTGCTTGTGGCGTGCCATTTGTACAGCATGTAGTCTGTACTGACTACAATGTAAGCGTATCCGCGTAACAACGCCATGCTCAGAGCAAAAGCGAGAAAGACAATGGGTGAACGGGGATGTGTATGGGTCCAACAAACGCAGGACTTTTAACCAGGAGACCGGTGTTCGTCACATGTTTTTTAGTGACATTTGTGACGTGTTTTCCGTACTTATGTTACGTTGTTTCCATACATTTTTTACTTATTTTAAGTACTTATTTTAAGTCCAGCCATGATGTTTTTCCTAAACCTAAGTGGTTTTGTTGCCTAAACCTAAGTGAGTGCTTTTTTTTTGCCTAAACCTTACTGTGGATGTTACGGTAGATTTGCTATGTGGCGTACAAATGACCCGCAGAATGTCTGTGTAATGTCGTGCTATTTATACTTCTTCTAGCGAGACCAGGTTGGCAATAAAGGATTTTAATGACAGAACACCAACAAATGTTGAGGCAAGGATTCTCATTTGATTTCTCATTTTATGCAATTGTTTTTCCTTTTCTCCCACGATTTCTTTCCTATTATATATTCAGCACAGTTACCAAAAGCACTACTGGATATTGCTACAATATCACCAGTTCGAAATATACCAGAGTGACACAAACTTTTACGGACTCATTTTAACCGTAACATAACTACATGCCTAACCCGAATGCTAAGTCCAATTCCCTTGAACCTGACCTTATCTAAAAACCACGTCTTAACCCTGTAATTTAATTATTCACCTTGAGGACCAAGGTCACAAATTGGAGATGGGTCCCAATAATGTGACGGTGTGATTAATACAAGTACACACACATACAAACACTCTCTCTTTCCCCCCCAGATTGTTACAGTCCCTTTCACATTGCTTTGGTTTGTCTGTATGAAGGACACAAAATTCAATATTTGAGTGGTGGGGCATGCAAAGAGCACAGCTGAGGCCCTGTTTACTACATAATGGAGACAGAAGGGGGTAAGAGAGAGAGAGAGAGCGCTACCATGTTTACCATTTCCGATGAAAAATCCCTGTTTTCTCTCTTTCTTTCTCTCTTGCACACACACACACACACACACACACACACACACACACACACCCACAGTCACACCACAAGGACAAAACGCACCGTAATCAGAGCTGTGAGTATCCATTATGTTATAAAAGGGGGAAAATGATTGATGCACATATGAATTAAAGTTCAATTGAAGGACGCAGCTCCCAGTTATGGCTGCTATTCATCAATTAGATCCTGAAACACCCCCTTCCAAAGAGAAAAAAAAGAAGGTAGTACAGAGTGTCCTTCCTTACTTTTATATTTTCCTCTGGATGGACACAGCACAACTCATTGGCTATTTCTAATATGAGGGAGAAAGGGCAACCCCCCTTCCAATAATTTTCACTTAGTGGAAGGATTGTAAACAAGAAAGTGTGGAGGAAAACTAATTTGAACTTCTGCAATCATCAACATATTTTATGATCAATTCATCTTTTCAGTTATTTAAATATCAACATTTTCTGGGTCCGGCTTCTTAAATGTGAGGCTTTTCTCTGTTTTATATCAATGTAAAATTAAATATCTTTGGATTTTTGGACTGTCTGACAAAGCAAATAATTTGACTGCATCACATCACATCATTGCCAGTTGTTTGGCTGATGATGACCGGTTGAAACATTTTAACATATCACCCAACCCTAGCTAGTACTCGTCAACTACCAATGACCGCATTTGTGTTACGTTGTTTTGCTTACTGACACCACAATCACGATGGTGCCATATTTTTCGTTAAAAATGTCAAATTTTGCAACGAACCGCCGTTTTTCCTGGACAAAAACGAGATAATGATGAGACAAAGGCAAGAAAAACTGTTCCTTTATCTTCTTCATTTTCTAATCTATATAATACTGTTATCGAAAAAAATAAAAATAAACCGTAAGTAAATGATAGCAACAATAATAATAAAAAAAAAAACAGTATGATATTTGGCCCCACTATTGCTGCAGAGGGAAAGAGTATCTCGAGAGAAACACTGTGGTTATAAAATAGCTCACCAGGACACAGAATTGATGTGGCATTTCTTCACTGTATTTCCCAGACATAACTTGTCATTAACGTTTTCATCATATACTTGTGTCCTGCTGTTTTGTCCTTAGATTTCTTGTTCATAATGTGCCAGTTACTGTTGCTGGCACTCTTTGTCATGCTGCTCATGATAATTGTGTCCTGGAAAAATAATGTCTATAATAAAATATGGTATGGAATTGCTTCTTTGATTACTGTCTTACTTGTTGGCATTAAATAATCACTCCTTTATCATATAAGGTCTTCATTTCTTCCCCTAGTATAACACGCGTATGTAATCATGTGTTTTATTGAATAAAGCTGGTAACGTTCTGCAAACAGAGCGAGCAGAGAGTGACAGTTCAGCAGGTTTGTCGTTTGTCGCTTGTATGGTTAATATTTGTGAGCCTGCCGGTAATAGCAGACAACTATTTCGAAGCCCCAACACGTTTTTCTATCATGGCTGTTGATGCTTTCTTTCAAATACCAGACAATGCCTCGCACACTTTTGTACTATACGATTGAGCTGAAAACCAATAAAGAACCAAGCTTCCTTGACATTTGGCAGCTTTACCTGTGTCAATTCTACCGTACATTGTTTCTAATCCGTGACACAGAGCCTTGATCAGGTTCTTGTTTATGGTGCTGCAAACCAAGGCCTTAATCTGCTAGGGAGATATCAGATAGTGTCATCCCTGGGTGGTGTCGAGTGGATGGGAGACTGTCTGGTCGTGACTCTGTGTGCAAAGGAGGGGATTAACTGAGAACAAAACAGAGTCGGAGAAAAGTAGAAAAACAGAGGGAGACTATATAGATGCTGACCAGGCCTCATATTTGAAGGAATAAACAGATTCATGACCACATTCGTGAAATGACGTGCAAGAACAGGACCAGAATTAACAAAGGAAGGACTCTGGATAGTTGTTCTGTTAATATGCATCATTAGAGTCATACAAACGTCATTTAGAGGGGCATCAGCACCATTTACCTAAACATCAAGAGCGCTCTCGTCAAGGAGACCGCCTGCGTCATTTCCTGTAATTCATCACATGAGCAAGGCGCAGCAATAACTGGCTTACTGCCCCCACCTTAGGAGACGTTACCGCAGCGCGTGCCGTGCATCACAACATAGACTCAACTAACCCATGATGAAATTCATTGCCAACCAGTTTTATAATCGATTTTAATCGATTAGTTGTTGCAGCCCTACTCCACATGACTGTGTACATATTCACACAGCGAGCGAGGAAACGGCAACACATGCACACTTTCACACACGCCCTTCATCCTCTGCCTACATCTTTTGGTACAGCAGTGCATTAGTAGCAGCTATTGTATTTGTAGCAGTGGGCGCACATTCTTTTATTATGCATCACCATGCCAAGTGGAAGAGAGATTAGAGTGCAGATTAGTGAGACTCCATTATTTTATGTCCCAAATGGTTTTGAAATCAATGGTCCAACCCGAGAGTGTGATTTACATTTCAATGTGGCACAGTCCAGTATCATAGCTTTCACTAACAAAAGATATGTGTTCTTAATGGCATACTATACAGGCGTGTAATTCACAGCACATATGCAATCCACTTTATTCTTTTATTATAAATCCACAACAAATTATTGGTCCTACAAGCTACGCTGCCAAAGCTATATTGTAGCTTTTTGTCCATAATTAAATAAAAACACATTATCATTGCATTGGGTGACATACTGCTATCATTATGATGAACATGGGCAGTGTTGTAACTGCCAGATATGTTAGCTACAGCTATCAACTGTCTGTGATAAGTTTCAGCAAAATCAGACGACTGAACGGCTGAGAAACTTACGGGTCTACTGAGTATCCCCGCATGCTGTTTGTGAATAAACATGCCGTTTTCTTTGAGGAGAGGTGAGATAGCGGCAGACCCTTTAGGGTTAATTCAGAGGGAAAATGTGTTACTGTATATGAAATGATATGGGGGGGACATGTTTAAATAACACCTTTAGTCCAAGCACATCTCATACACAACTGCACTGTTGAGATTAAAAGAGACAAGAGCGATACGGAGGGGAAATGCCCCGAAGAATAGGCGGAAAAGAGGGCTGATCATTTTTCAAACTGATGTTTTCCTCAGGACGAGGCTGGGAGGAGGACGGAGACACAGCAAAAAGAGGAAAAAAAAGAAACAATAAGAAATGCTAATATACACTGAAATTAATTAAATGATGTCGAGTCTGATTTTATCTGACAGGGAGGTAATTTGTCTCTCTTTGGCTGCCTGCGGACTACGGCTTTGTGTGTGTGCATTGGTTTTGTAATTGCTTTGCGCCAACGGGGCTATGCGTTGTATATGTGAGTGTAATGTGAGTATTTTTGATTTTGCATGTGTTTTCCTATGATTTCCCTATGAGGTGTTAGCTGAATCACACAGGTAAAGGACCTAGGAGTGCAGTCACAGCTAACACCTGGCAGATTTTAAAGCATTGTGTCTTTTAAATGTTTGTTATTGCTTTCGATAATGTATTCTTAGCAATATTACCTTTGAAATCTTGAAATAAGAGAGACGAGGAGTGCTGAGATCAGAGTGTAAGATCAGGGTCTGTGCCGTCACACTAACCCACACAGAGACACCTTCCACACATGGTCAGTGTGTACACTGCTAGCTATAACGTCTGTGCTACCCACATGCACAATAAATATTATGTTAATTTAATGCTGTCTCTAGTGATATGAGAAACATTGGGAAAAGGATACTGTAGTTCCTTGCTAAACAAATCAAGTCCTCACACCTTCACAACAAAACAAGTTGTTCGTCACTGCCATCCAAAACTTCTTAAAGCTATTGATATGAGCCATTGCAATCTGCAACCTCACTGCTAGATGCCACTAAATCCTACACACTGGTCCTTTCATACCAACCTCTTCCTTAAGGACTTTTGCGAGTTCTAAAATGTCTCTTTCTTCCTTTCTTTTGAGAGAGGACAGTCATAAAAAAATAAAGATTAAGCAATTGAACAAACAACCAATGCACTGTGTTTTTTTCCGGTGAGAAAAGCCTTCGACAAATCTATTACGCACGTCACAAAGTTGCCTTAACTTTCTACAATGTGGCACATACATCTAAAGTGACAAGAGGCCTTATCACAAAGCTCTTTCCCTTGACGTTTTCAAAATTTTGACTCATGGGACTCAGGGTTTTTGTTCCGGTGAAAAACAAAAGCAGCTGATTTATTTCCTCAGTTTTTGATTTCTTGTGCTGAAGGTGCTATTAAAATCAACTCTTGTTGTGCCTGGTTGGAATGAAAACCTACACAATGACGACTTTGGAATAGCCTTCTGCTTTCTATCAGATGTCCCCCCCCTCCATTAAGACACTTTTAAGAGAAACTACGACAAAAGATTTATTTATTTTCACTGCTTTAGTTGCTCTCAGTGGTTTTAATTCTTTAATATTTTAGTATTTTCTAAAAATGCATTTTTATAAATTGCTCTTACAAGTTTTATTTTGTTTTAGATTTGTGCACATATTATAATATTGCCTCGTATTTTACCGTTTCAATTCATTGTTGTTTTGTTGATGATATTTTACTCGCAGTTCACTTTAAAAAAGGTATGTTGGTAGTGCTGTGCAAATAATTTTTTTTGTTATATGTGTGGAAATTCTCATTACATCCCGACAGCGTTCAATCAATCAAATGCTCCGACAAAAAAAAGAGAAAATCTGGTAGCTGTGGCAGGACTGTAAATAAACCCGTACAGGCCATTGAAGTATTTCATTCTGTGAGCTCTGTGAGTACTAACAATAGCCGTGTTCGTTTTTACATCTATAATGATAATTTTGGGGGAGTGGCTTGTTGCTGACTTGGTGACTTTCTCTCTAGATTTATGGACTTTTGGAGATAGTCCTGCTACTTTCATTGGAAAAGAGTTGGCAACACTGGGCTCATTTTTTCGGTTGAATCATTTTTAAAATTACTCTTGTTTGTTTCTCAGCATTACCGACCCTAGCTTTAACTTGTACTGCACTTTGGTCAACTCCAGTTATTTTTTATACGTGCTATACAAATAAACTTGACTTCAACATTCGACCTGCTAAAGCACATCCAACCTTACAGACCCATTTAAAAAAGACTGTTCACAGTATCAATCTTTCTCTGAGTTTATTCCAGTTTTATGAATGTCACTATTGCTCTCTTAACCCTTCCTCAGACCCTGTGGCTTACAACTCAGTGAAAGCCATTCAGCAGACGTAGAGGTGATGGGCTGAGAGCGGCCGAAGATCCTGGCCTAACCGGTTTAGGTGACCTGGCATTTTCAGTTTTCCTACCAGGCTTTAATCCTCTGGCCCTCCTCTACAACCTTCTACTACACATCTTCAGCCTCCAGTCGCCCTTGTGATACGTGAAGGGCTAAATGAGAATGGGATGTCCTGTGGGACGATCTCAAAGCTTTTTAAACGCTACTGGTCTAACACGAAGCAAAATTCGGCAAAGATGAGGTCAGGAGGGAGCTCTGCCATCTGCTTAATTTTAGCAGCTGCTTGGGTTTGTGAACTATAAAGGAAAATGCAATCATCCTTTTGTGCTGACAAAAAAAAGTCAAATTGCATCATGAAGGAAGATTGTGACAAGTGTAATGACACTCTGCTTGATATCAAGATATAATGTGTTTCTTCCTCTAGGATAAAAAACAATTGTTTGTGAGGGAAATGTGTGGGAGCAATCATCGGCTCTTCTTTTGACGTGGTGATGAAACACGTAGAAAGCCTATATGACCAATCAGTGCAGACTGTCCACTCTCAAGCTGCACCCTATAACTGTGTGCTCCCAATCACAGACAACACAATGACGGTGCACTCATTGTGGGAGTTCTAGTTTCTGCCAGTGGCCATGCACTGATTGTCACATTGTCATTTAAAAAGGAGATCAAGTTTCCGACACTAACACATGGTGTATACAGAATGGCTGTAATCAGCATTGCTTTGTGTAGTCGTGTCAGACAGCTACCTCTTGTTTTCTTGTCCTCATATTACTGCGTCAAGGTAAAGATGGGGTGAAGCAAGATGAAAAATCAATTTGAGGTTGAAATAGAAAAAGAGAAGGAAAACACACAAACACACACACACACACAAAGTGTCTGTGTCTGTTCCTCTCCCAAATAGACAGTCTGCACTCCTTCCTCTGAGGGGTAGAGGTCTCTGGGCTCTTTATTTGTCTCTCACGCTAAGTGGACAGAGGAAAGGCAAAGCAATCAATGAAGTAGAGATCTTTACCAAGGCCAAATAATCTCCTCATCTACCTGTTGCTTTCACAGTCAAAGTTTTGCCATATTGCAGAATAAGCCAATGTTTAGTCTGATGGTTTCCCTTATGATCTCCAAAATCACTAGGTTTCTCCCAGTGGGCTACCTCTGGGTCTGAAAAGTGAATCCAAAGTGTAAGTACCTTAAATTTGCATTATTTCTAATATCCAGCAGGGGGCGACTCCTCTGGTTGCAAAAACAAGTCTGATTGTATACAAGTCTATGAGAAAATTACCCTAATTCTCCTTATTACCTCAGTAGACACTGTAAACATGAGTTTATGGTCTCAATCGCTAGATTCAAGTCTTCTTCAATACAGCATAATGTTCATTTAGTAAATTATGGTCCCATTTAGAGTCAAATAGACCATAAAGCAGGGGATGCTTTAGAGCGTGGCTACCTTGTGATTGACAGGTCGCTACAACGGCGTTGTCCGGTCTGGGAGTTGTCCGTGTTTTCGTCTTAGCACTTTAACCCTTTTACAGTGTGTTTTCAGTTCATGAAATTAATTATAACATTTTTGGTTACCTAAAAATGTCTTCAGCGTTCGGTTGTACTTAGCTCCACCCTCTTGTGTCACTTCTGGTTGCAAAAAAACAAGATGGCGACGGCCAAAATGCCAAACTCAAGACTTCAAAACGGCAGTCCACAAACCAATGGGTGACGTCACGGTGACTACGTCCACTTCTTATATACAGTCTATGATTTCACCCCGTTCGGGTGCATGAATGTAAACAAATTTCAGGTTTTTAAACATATTTTCATCAACACAAAAAACAGTAACAAATTAAAAAAAAATAGTTTAATCCAATGCTAGTGGAGAGGTCATTGCATAACCATAAATCCATAGCTTCATTCAACTTGAGTGTCAATGTGAACAGCAAATCTTATTGCAATCGGAATATTTGTTTTTAGCCACTTTAGCAGAATGTCTGCTAGCATAACAAGAGCTTTGTGTTTCCACTGTAGCAATCAATTAAGCTTGCCAACAATCATCCAAATGTCCATCCTTTGGACTTGCAGACTGAGCCCTCTCAGACTGGTCAAAGGTAACATGACGTGTCTGAAGTGCTCACCATCATCAACATCTATATGAGATCTGACATTTCTATACATATGAATGTAATTAATGACCCTGTGAACCATCAATATAAGTTAAGTATTTTAACAAAATGTTCTTAACTGTGCATAAAAAACAAATCCAAATTGTTATGTATGCATATTCTGTATGTGTACAATGTCAAACCATGCAACATCAGTACATTTATACATTAAAAAACTCTCAAAGTATTTTTGCGCTAAAGCAGTTTGGTCTGTTTGAAGAGCCTTGATTTACCCAGAACTCATAGCAAATTAGTTTGACTAAAGATATTGAGGAACTACAGAACTTTTGGGCCATCTTTCTCAAACCAGCCCCTGGAGGTAACTAAGGCTCTGTGGCACTGGAGACTAAGTTTGATTAACAAAAGGAATTACAGTAGTAGAAAGGCAAGAAAATCTGATTATATCTGCAACATAATTGTAAAAAAAACAATGGAACCAACGGAATAACAGAAATATGCTTTTTTTTTCTAATTAACTTTCTCCTCCTGAGGGATCTCAAAACAACAAAGTTAATTCTTCAGTACTTTCTCATGATCAATGTCCTAAAGGAGGTCAGTCTCTTTAAAAAAAAACATGACCAGCAACATACAGTGTAAGTCAAATAACAATCTACTGGCAGGATAAAGTAATGAAGATGTAACCTTTACCTTATTGCTGAATGGGTGCTACTTAAGAGTAAAAAATTAAGATGTGCCATTTTTATGTATGAAAGAACACAATTATGCTTCCACTGTAAGCCAACAAAGAACTGTCATCAAGCCATTATGTTACACATGAATAGAGCGGCATAATTGCAATGGAGAGTTGACTTGTAACAATGACGCCTACTCGCTTAAGACTGCTGCTTAATTAAAATGCAGCGTTGCCCACAATTAGTCTCATTTATCACTCCGCTCGCATGTTAACAGTATATTCTATGAGTGGAAGTCATTTCAAAATCTTACTTCATTGCCATTAACTTTGCAGACACGAGGAAATGCTAGTTCGCCTGCCTGCTGCATCCTTGATTAATCTTTAACGTGAGTAAGGGGATGCTTTTACGCACAACTTAATTAGCAACTTTTTACCATCACAATATGGCCACTTTTCGCCATATCCGAAGAAACCGTATGCTTGACTGTGTTTTTGACAATAATGTAATAGATCTAATAAATACTAAAGGCTTGAAAACTAGCAAAGTCAACCCAAATCAACAAATATATCTCAACATTAAGCCACGCAGAAAATATGTATAATAGTGGCCACAGTGTGTACAACCCAAGGCAACAATGTTCACTTATTTTATTTAAGTTGTAAAATTGTATCTTATTTCATTATTTTATTAATCATATATCTTATTGTATTTAAGTAGTATAATATATTCTATTTTATTTATCACTCATTTTATTGTATTGAAGTTCTATAATTTTATTCTGTTTTATTAATCTAGTCTTTATTTCACATTGTTTTATTACTATTACTCTTATTATAGCTTTTAATTCTATTTAATTATTTTTTTATAATTTTATTGTCTTGCATGCATTGGCCTCAAATTGTTGATTTGCTGAATTGTTTTGTCTTTTCTGTTGTTTTTACGGTCTACGGTCTACACGGTCTTACAGTATATCAGCAGATGGAGGGCATGGCAACATAGCCTGGCACGTGGCACTCCCTGATAACCATGTATGCCTGCGACCACACGCATAAAGCACACACAACCCCAGCAGCATCAACGTTAAAGCATATACGTACAGATACTCAAACAATACAAAACACACTTAAACAAATCAAGGAGCCCACTGGACACAGCAGGATAACAGTGGCTAAATAACCACGTAGTGTCACACAGCCACAGGAGCAGCCACTCCTACGATGTCTCAGAAAAGGTGACACAGTCAGACTGAAATTTTCACCAGCTCCAACAGTCATGGTTTCTGAGACTCATCTAAACCTTTTCAGGAAAGACAAGAAGCAGCAGAGAATTTCTAGAAATACCAAGTGGGCACTTCCAGCAAAGAACATCTATTCCGCTTAAATATATATTTAATTTCTAAACCACTGATATGGGGGGGAGCAACTCAAAGTTGGCATGGACTTGAATGAGTAACAACTACGCTTCTACAGAAAGGCACGCTGTCCCTGAAGATATATTCAGTCATCACAATCTATCTGTCATTATTAAAAGTGAAGGGAACTATAAATGAGTTGTGATGACAACTTTCTCATTTAAAATGCCAATGTAGTTTCAATAGGAGCCTCTCCATGTGAATATTGCCTTGCCTAACAAAGCGAGTGATAAACACTAAATGCTGAGCCGCTCATATTCAACAGTAATCAGATGAGCTGTATCACAAGCAGTATGCAAATGGCCGACGAGATTGCCTTATTAATCTTAATGTGTGTGTTGTCAACCACTACTTAGTGATATGCTGGACAGTTTTAGATCTCCCCAAGCTTGAAAAGACAATATTTGAATGTAGTCAAAATGAAGTAGCTTGTGCAAATCTTTCATATCCGCTGATTAAATTCTAATGTGCCCAATAAATCATTAAACTTAAATGGATTTGGGGTAGTTTTATTTATGTTATGAAACTACTCAAGCGTTCAGTGTCTTGATTTTTAATTGTGCAACACTGGTTGTATTTGCCTCTCGGGTCATATCAAGAAGTTCAAATACTGTATCGGTCATGTCGACATGAAATAAAAGCAGTTTGTCTTTTTTGTCTTAGTTTGGTCTCTACTTTTCTGTCTCTCATCAGGCTACACAAGGCATGACTAAGAAATACGCAGAAATCACAGTGTGGGTGGGCACAGAGAAAAATCAGGTGGGCCTAGCACCTCCAAAACCAAACATCTACTTAACAGGTTCTGAAACGCACATGTTAACCAAAGTAGCCCATTACAACTAGCTACTAGCCTTAATGCACCACAGTTTAATCAAACAAGCCTTTTACATCAACCAAAGTAGCCCATTACAACTCGCTACTAGCCTTAATGCACCACAGTTTAATCAAACAAGCCTTTTACATCATCATCATTAGAGGTAATGTTACAGACACCTGACATGTAAGTCAAGTAAAGCAACCTGTCATTCAATATTTATTCCAGCATATTTGCACTCTGCACCATTGCACTACTGTATCATTGTTTGCAATTTACGGAAACAGCCTGACACTGTTGTTCCTTGTTGTATTACATATTTATCCTCTTTCTTTACTCTTGTTCGGCTTTGTTGACCTTGTTTTTAGCTGCAGTTCTATTTCTGTATGTACAATGAGATTAAAATTACTAGAGTCTAATTCCTGGTATAGCCTCTATGTGTGTGTAGGCCTATACTCATGCAATCATGCTGATTCTGATCCAACAAGACAAAACATTAACAGCATGACATAGCCTGGCACAGCGGCCACATGTTCACACACACACACACACACACACAGCTGACAGAGCAAATGCATCATTGATCAAGCATTATGAATAGAGCACCTGCATTAACATTAAAAAATACATTTTAACATCTAGGCTGGCAAGGCAGCCACATGTTCACACACAAACACAGAGCTGGCAGCAACATCTGTATAACATCCAATTGTACATCAAACAAAAACTATACCCAATAAACAACCCAAATAAACAATAATATGGAAGTCACTTACTTTTGATGATGGAGACAACAGGACTTGGTGTTGAACACTGCAGAGACAGAGAGTTCAGTCTGATAGGATGCCCTGACTTTACCTGTTTTTATCCGACTGACAGTTGAAAATAGTCTTTCAACTTTTTGGCATTTACAGTACTTTTCTGAGTGCATGGCTGCAGCCAGGTAGCCTTACCTGTGCGTTGACATGGAGGGGTGGATGTCTTGTTGGAGAATCAATGGAGAAAGAGTTTTTTCACCAGCAGGCCTACAGTTTTGTTATTGGTAGACTGATGAGAGGCCACTGACGTTAGGTGTCGTTATTATTTGGCACTTGTTGAGGAGAAACTGGCGCATGAGTTGGTGTCTTGGTGGAGAATGATGGCTGAACTTCTTCCTCCTGCTCCTCAGGCTTCTGCTCCTCAATGCACAGGTTTGTTCTCGTACTAACTTTTATGTAACTGTCTGTTTAGATAATAAACACAGAGGAATATTTATTTAAAATTGGTAGTAGGCTTTCTGTTCGTGATTTCCACATCCGCCGTCACCACCTGTAATCAGTGACACCGGCTGTACTGATTGAGAGAGGAGGAGGAGGAGGAGGAGGAGGAGGGGCTGCTCACTATCTGCCATTTGCCAAATGAACTGCCACTCAAACAATCTGACCTATCACGTAGCACTAAACAAGTTTAGGCCCACCCACAGCTACGCGGCTGCTAATAGGCTATTAGTGGTTTAAAAATACAAACAAATATTAATAGCCTATTTGTTTACAGTTCTGTAATGGCCAACTGTGGAGAAAATGTATTTTTTGGGTTGCTATAGTTTTCTTTGTAGCAGTACTGCTGTTTACCACTGGGACAGCTGGCAGCTAGACTGACCTGCTGCAATGTATTTTACGTTATTGAGATGAATTGCTAGTGGTTGGCAGAGCAAATCTGCCCTGTCAAAGTTCACCAATAATCACCTTCAGGTAATCATTCCACACAGATTTAGGTTAAAGTTGACTTAACTTGAAGGTCCCATATTGTAAAGAGTGAGATTTGTTTGTCTTTCATATTATAAAGCAGGTTTAAGTGATGTATAGGCTTAAATACTGTGAAAGTATCAAAACACTCAATCCACAGAGAAATACACACACAGCCTGTATTTAGAAACTGTGCCTTTGAAACAAGCTGTCAGGATTTCTGTCCATTTGTGATGTCACAAATCTACAATATATTTGGTGCCTTCAAATGAAACCCGTGAGCTTGTGCTCATTTGAAGGCAACACATATGAATGACATCAGCTGAGAGGAAGTAAACATGGACCCGAGCTGTTGCCTAACCTGAAAATGAGCAGAATATGGGACCTTTAAGATTGTGGGGATTGTATTCCTATCACGTGGTGCTCTAAATGCTGTTGTGGCCGGGATTTGTAAATCCTCAGGTGTGTAACTGAGCACCTGCACCCGTGCTTCTTGGCTGATCCATGGACGGACCGCTTACTCTAGAGGTCATGTGAAATACTGGCGTTAACACTAGCCTATCAGGGTGCATTTATTGTGTCTGCACTGTAAGAAACCAGATTTACTGAGAATCAGGCAAGATTTATTACCGGGTTGTCTACATGTTGTCTATGATGCTTTGTGTGTGTGTGTGTGTGTGTGTGCATTCCTGAGGAGATAGTAGCATCCAGAGGCAGAAGGCCTGTGAAGAGAATCCAATATGCTGTTCCATAATGAAAGCTCTCAAGGGGGATCGCAACACTGCTTAGTGGGCTTTGTACAGTCCATTCAATCAGAGGCTGCCAACATGCTGGGATTTAGAGGCAGCCGCCCTCACCACTGGCTCTCTGAGAAATAGAGATAGCGATGCCAACACAGTGGGAGCAAGACAAAACAACTTTTTAGAGCTTTGGTGTTCTGTCATTTTAAATCTTAACATTACAGTGTGATTGCATCAGGTGATAGGATGTGATTGTCTGCTGCACAACGATGTAACCATCTGCTGCGGAGAAACATCCGCAGCATGTCTTGTCTGCGTTGAAGGTTGTACAGCTTAGTTGCTGTGACAATCGGTTCACTAACCTGGGATTAGACTGTAGCAGGAGACAACAGTGTGTACATGACACCAAATGGCATCTTGTGGAAAAAATGCTGTAGGAAGCAAAACTACAGTCGTGGCTCGCAGCCAATTTTTTTATAAACCTCTGTCTTTAGAAGTGTTTACATCAGCACATATTAAAAATAGCTGCACATGGAAAACATGTCGACAGTTATAGTGTTGTGCTGTAGAGGTGTTGTGGTAAAGATTGATGCACTGTCAAATACAGCCTTCACTTTTGTTTGCAAAGAAGCGTCAGTCAATCGTTATCACCTAAAGACATTTAAGCTCATTTACATTCAACTGTGCCGATCATCCCTCATATCAGGTAAAAATCTATACACTTTGTCAAGGGGGGCTGGTGTGTGCGAGTGAGAGGAGCGGCAGTGACAGATTGTCTCGATCACACTCTATTACCATCTTAAGGCAAGTGATTTGACTTTGCATGGGGCAAAGGCTCCAAGATGCCGATCTCGTTATTGGATTTCCTATGATAATGCCATAAAATGTCATCAGCTGGAAAAGAGACGCATCTATCATGCACGAGCAAGTGTCAGAAGTAATGACACTTTATTATCGGTGCTCCTGTGTGATTCCCCTGCAAGTGTACAAGTTTGTGTGTGTGAGTAGCTTTTAATGTGAAAAGAAAAATGGCTGAGGAATAGAGGTTCGTGGTGATGGGATTGGAGCTATACTGTGCCGTCTGACTCTTTGCTCTTTCCAACCTAAAGGCACAATCTGCTGAATGGTGAGAGATGTCTGCAGCCCGGTCTCATCTGGGCGGAATGGAGATGTCATGCTGTGACTACAGGCTACACAACACTCCCATGTGTCTGGCTGAAGTACTCAAGAACAGGCTGACATTTGAAGTAAGGAGGTGTAAAGAGCCCTCAAAACTATAAGGGCTGAATTGAAAGTAGCACTGGATCCCTCCGAGAGGCGGATAAAGACAGATGGCCACACTGAAGCAAACCACACTTTGAAAGAAACATTGAATGATTGATAGGCACTCTGGACTTCTCACTTCTGCTATTCCTGCAAAACTACAGTGGACAATTTGTTAAAAAATGATAGGCCATTTTTTATAATTGGAATGACAACAAGAGGTGCTCATCGAGGCGGCTGTGGCTCAGAGCGGTCGTCCACTAATCGGAAGGTCAACGGTGCGATCCGTGGCCCCTGCAGTCTACACGTCGAAGTGTCCTTGGGCAAGATACTGAACCCCAAATTGCTCCCGATGTGCCATGGGTGATGAGCAGGTGGGACCTTGTGTGGTAGCCTCTGCCACCAGTGCAACGTATCCTCATACAGCGGTTCCTAGGATATCTCACGAAAAGTTATTCCTCCAGTCTTTTCAAAATAAATGTACGTAGGTTTAGGCAACAAAACTACTTGGTTAGGTTTAGGAAAAGATCGTATTTTGGGTTAAAATAACTCCAGAGGGGGCATAACTTAAGTACAAAAGTTACATGACAAATAAATCAACGTTGCCATCTGGTTTCACACGCGGTATCAACGCTGGTCTCCTGGGCAAAATTCCGGTGTTTTTTGACCCACCCATCCATCCCGACCTCCTCCTTACGCATACAAATTGATTTTGTGGGATATATACGAATTACAGTGCATTACTTTTTGTAGGTATAGCTACGAACAGTGCATGAGAACAGCCTGACCAGTGTATGAATGTGAGTGTGAATGCTGACTTCTTTTGTAAAGCGCTTTGAGTGGTTGCCAAGACTAGAGAAGCGCTATATAAATGCAGTCTATTTACCAGCATTGCCGATATTAGGATCCCCCTTTGAAATGCAGACCCATTGTATTTCCATTATGGTCCAATTGGGATATGCCCCGAGTGTATACCCCAGTAGGATCCCGAGGGATCCAGTGTTACTTACGAGCCAAATCTACTGAGGTTTTTAATTCCATTGGGGGTCCCACTGGAAGGGTTTTTCCATACACGTGCTGGCTTGGCTCGACTCGGTTTGACACGGCACGTCAGCCCAGCACGGCAGGGATTTGCGTCTCCATTATAACAGGGCTACCCGCTTGAGGGTGTGTGTGTGTAACCACGGCCAAAGGAGCAGCTGATTTGCATCTCTTACAACAGGGTGGGGGTGTGCCCCAATGTAGTTAGATTTACCACT
Organism: Adelosebastes latens; assembly: GCA_916700685.1. Classification (NCBI taxonomy): domain Eukaryota; kingdom Metazoa; phylum Chordata; class Actinopteri; order Perciformes; family Sebastidae; genus Adelosebastes; species Adelosebastes latens. The sequence goes on from CAKAKR010033706.1 coordinate 67,298, forward strand.
TCATAATAACACAACACTAGAAAATGAGCACAATCCAACTTTAAATATTGACTGATCTTTATTCATATTGAATTAAAAATATAGTTTTGACAGATTCATGTAACAAAACAGAGGGAATACGTATTTAAATGTTCTAGCTTGGGAAATGTGTCAATTAACCAGTGAGAATCGTTTAAAACTGGTAATATGTGACAACGTATGGTCTATAAAACTTAGTTCTCAATCATTCTGATGAGTCGATACAAAGCGATGATAATATATGATCGTTTTTACAATAGAATATTCTTTCTTCCAAACTTCAATGTACTTTTAAACATGGACTTTTGAGAAGCTTACCAAAATGAACACTTTACCAAATGTATATGTAAATGCTGGATATTGTAAATGACAGGATTGGCACCAAAATCATCTGTGCAAATTCCCATACACTTTCCAATAGAAAGTGTACAGCAGGCCTAAAGTATTCTGCAGGTGATGAGCAATATAGAAACGTGACAAAATTTAAGTAATCCAAAGTTGATGCTGGTTAAAATCCTATCCTTTGAAAACAAAATTGCAGTATTTGTGTCCAGTAAAGTCTACAGCGTTATCAGAAAACAGCACCTTTAATTCACAAACAACACAAGTTGTGTGTGAGTCTTCTACAATTGAAATATCAATTACAACAGTATATTCAAATTGTCAAATTGTGCATCC
>CAKAKR010033706.1:68630-87940 GCA_916700685.1 Adelosebastes latens
TGTGCATCCATTCAGCCTCAGTTTATGAGCATCAGCATCATCAGTATTGAGACGGACTGCTTGATCACGAGTCACAAAGAAAATAGTTCAAACATGATGATTTTGGTGCCAGTCCTCACATCAGATATTAGGTAAGATGACAAATGTGCCAAACTCCCAAAAAGTCCTGCAACGATCCTGTCAAATGGAAATATTAACTTCCTGTTAAACATCTGGAAAAGAGTGAACATTTTAAGTCCTGATGAAGCCAAAAAAAGTTAACGTACTAACCTCTGTACAAGCAAATATCAGTAATTGAAAGGATCAATCCAGCCCATGCAAACTGTCTTCCATTGTGTCTCTCACTCTGGGGGCTGTAACATGATATTGCTACACCATTCAATCAGTATTGCCCCAAATGGATGAAGAGCTGAATATCATCTGAAAGTAAACAATGACTGAGCTCAGTGCAAATGGAAATCAAACTACTCAAGGAAATATAGTATATAGGTCCTTAAAACACAGGGTGTAAAGTGACACTGGTGGATTGATAACATTGGTTAGGAAAGGTTCAGAGAAAAGGGGATGACATATTGAATATTCATTAGTATTGCAACAGCATTTTAAGAGTGTACAAAATCTTTAAAAAAATCTCAAGAGGTGGATAATACTGAGAGAAGCGTGGAGGGTAGTGGAGGTATAATACACCCAGTAAAAAAAAAACACTCCTACAAAGTGAGCAAGAGCAGAGGTCGAAACACAAAATCCACCAAGTTGTGCTGAAAACACAATCACACAATCACAGGGGAAATGACAGGGCGGGGGTGACAAGAGACCCTGCAAGCGTTTTTAAAATCAGAGTTCACTCTTCAAATTACATTTATATACTGTATATATATTTATACAGAAAAGATATTCCCCAGAGAAAAAAATAAAGGTACAGTAGACCAATAAAAATGCAATGATGCAAGGAGAAAAAAAAAAATCTTCAGCTGGAAAAAGAAGCATCATTGTTCTATTTACAGATGCACCTGGCCACCTTTTACCTACCTATAAAAATACTATCCACTTTTTATTTATTTTTTATTTTTCTAACAATGGTAAAACTGTCGAGTGACCCATTCTCTGAATGTCTTTGTCATTTGGTTAAAAGACAATTATTAATTCCATTTTACAGTTTTACCATCAATTCAATACATTGTAAACTGTGCTTACTCAACCGCTGTCGTCTACCCCAGTTTTCATGGCATGGTAGAATATACGCATATGAATCAGTGTAAAATCAGAGTATGACAGCCAGTTTGATTCTATTACAATGGTAGAATATGAGTTTGTCAGCTGCTTTATGGTTTCCCTTTAAAAAATGTTTGATGATGCATTGACCAAAACTATTTCTACTTGAGTTATTAATAGTGAAGTTCTCTGAAATGTAACGTGTGTTTAAGACCATTTTAAACCACAGGTGGATTGATATTACCAATGCTGTGAAAAATGCCCTCATAATATGAATAATAAAAGCATACAAAAGTGAAATAGAGCACACTCTATAAATACAGTCGCTGTGTCCCAGTTCAGGGGCTGGACCCTCCTTAGTCCTCATTTCTGGGCCGGATGCTTCTTAAAGGTCCAACAAGGGCTGTCCCATTTCAAAGGTCCCTGGTCCCTTGGTTTTATGACAACTGGTTTATCATTTGCAGTCCTCAATAACCTACAATCTACTGTGCACCAGTCAGTGCTCAGGCAATCCTCGCCAACTTGTAAAGCTTGTAAAGCATCATATTTATCAGATATCAATCATATCACATTAACTAAACCAATGAAAAAAACACTGCAAGGTGTAAACAATGGAAGCAAGCTATCAACTCCACTGTTTGTTCCTTTTTGCAGCCTGGACATGTTAATCACAAGTGGTTAGAAGTGGAAGTTACTTGGATATTTGCACCATTAACCTGCCACTTGTTCATCATGTGTTGAGGTGAAATATCAAAATCATACTGTTAAGGCAGGTATCGTGAAAGCTCTCCAAGTTAACCACTGGTATTTAAATGTCATAGGCCGTCTGAGGGCAACTTCTTGGTGAGAAACTTGCAAAAACTTAATGAGTTGACGAGGATCACCAGAACACAAGGTTAGTTTTGTTCTTTTTAATCTAGTCTCATTTGGCAATAACATGCAACCCAGTCGCCAAAATCTTTTTTGCCATTGGACGTTTCTGCAAACCATGGGTACATTGTATGGCGACGTTTCTGAAAAAAATAAGTCATAAATAGGTTTCATATTAGCCTCGTATCACGCTTGCAGAAACACAATGCCACGTGGTTAACGTTTGGTTAGGATTAGGCAACAAAACTACTTGGTTAAGGTTAGGAAAAGGATCATGGTTTGTGTTCAAATAATAATGTAACAACATACCAACTTAACATAACAACCGTAACAAAACCACTATAGTTTAGGTTTAGGAAAGAACTACATGGATGGGCTTAAAACTACTGTGTTTGTACAGTGAAAAAGACACTGAATGTTGTGATAGGACGCAAACAGCGGCCTCCTGGATGGAAGCCTTGTGTTTGTTGGACCCATCCACCTCACCTTCTGCCCACCCAGTATGTCTATTTTTGCTCTTTATACTACGTCACTTGCTCTGACCGAAAGCAAAAACGTCGCCCTTCAACGTATCCCTGGTTTGCTGAAACATACAATGCCAACAGTTTTTCCTGTTGAATGGGCTGCAGGTTCAGCCTGGACGTCAGTTCCTCTGAAGGACAAACATACAGCCCCTGAGTTGGGACACAGCTCGTAATTGCTTCAAAGCTGAGTAGAGAACATGACAGACTTTAGATGATGAAGCCTTCAAACTGCATATATATATATATATATATAAAAAAAAACTCTTGCCACAATGACACCCTGAAGAGCAAAAACGAGAGTAAAAACAACACCATTCACAATACTCATGATAGCATTTGTTTAAAATACATTAAACCCCAGAACAAAAGTAGATGCACAAAATAAATATAACTTACTATAAGGCCGGTTTACTGGTAGCAGTCAGTATCGAGAGGGAGTTATAGGTCCATTGCACAGCAGCCATTTTGACGTCATTGCAGGGTAAACACAGGTGTAATTAATAATAATTTGGATTTCAGTTTTCTGGCCCTGGTCTTCGGCCTTTCTCAACATAAGTTGGTCTAGGTTCCATGGACTCTTTCTGGACTATTTCTGATCCTCAATCCACTTGTGGACATTTCAGTCGTCATATGGATCAACATGCACCTTTGCACTTTTTCTGAGCTGGCAGTTTGTTTGTTTTGTTTAGGTTTGTTCAATTCTGTCATGTCTATTTGTCTGCTTTTGTTTCTTTGTATTATGTAAAACAAAAAAAATATGGCCTTGTTCCATTTAGGTGGGCCAGGGTCCTAGTATTGTGCGTGCTGGCTCACTGGAATGGCTGTGACACTAACTATAAGGAGACCACAATTAATTTGATCAATTACACCTGTGTTTACCCTTCATGACATGCCAAAATGGCTGCTGTGAAAAGGGCCCATTGTGCTCCTTTAAATAACTACCGTACCTACGAGGCTTACCTTGACACAGAACATAATATATTTTCACATGAAACTATGACTCATGTTAACATTTGACCGCAATTTCCCTTTCCAGATTTGTTTTAGTCTTTGTTCATATTCACTCCACATAGCTGCTTTTTCGGTTTCCACTGCCTCGGCTGCAGAACAGTGTTTGCTACATACAATCCTGCCGTCACCTCTGAGGAGAAAGAAAGAATGGCAATCTACTCTGGTCTCCTCTGCCAGTTACAGTGCACTCGCACCTTCTCCCCTGCTAGCTTTTGTAACATTGATGCATTGGTCGGGTAACATATCTGGAATGCTAATACCTTAGTTTTAACCCCGCTGCAGGATTACAACCTATTGCCTGTCGTTCACGGTTTCTCAGCTGGTGCGCTGGGTGAGATGTTGGGTGAACATGATTTCCCCACAGAACAACAAGGGAAAGTGGATGAATTAGCATTCAAAAAGCTAAAAGCCCCTTGCGATGCTCGTTGGCTGAGAGCACCAGCAGGTTTTCTCCTCCAGAAGATTGGCTTCATTTTTCCATAGAGATCCATTACCAAGCCTTTGGGCGACTCTCCACTGCTGTCATTGCACTTAAACACACGGCCATACAGTAGTCTACAAGCACTACAACTGATACCTTATGGGTGATGGTAAAAATAGATTTACATAACTGACTTTTAACTCTAAATACATACAGAGGACGCTTGCACACATTTACACAAAGACGTACAGTATACTGTAAGTGTGAGCTCAAACTCAGCAGAAATCAGCAGAACAATGAAAAGTTAGCAACAGAAAAATGTCAATGATACTTAACACAGTGCCGACTTCATGACTGACCATTTAAACCCAGGGCCCCCCCACCTATAAAATTCACATTTCTGTTGCACATTTCAGCAGTGCGTCTGTGGTATCATGGCACTAATCTATCTTCAATTATACTTTTATGTCAATAGGTTTGATGTCCCTTTATGATGTGGCAACGTGTGCCTCAGCTGGAGCTCAACCGGATGATTATTGTTCCCCATAAAACCTGAGAGGGGGAGAAAACACTGTGCCAGGGTGACATCTGTGTTCTGGACAGTAAATCATCAACACTGCTTGTCTGAACCTTCCCTCTGCCTGGTGTTTTAAATGTAGAGGCACAAGGTTGTGTAACAGTAGTTGTGTACTACGTCAGCAGTGAGACGTGCACAGGCATTAGTCGGTCTCCAAATTCATGATATTATCACCTACTACTCAGGCTGGGCGATATAGATCGAATCTCAGGGTATGTGTAGATTAATATTACTATTAATAATATCACTATACATCATAATATAGTACATTTTCTGGAAATTCAATTGAGAAACTGTGTTTGTTTTTGGTTAAAGGGGCACTCCACCAATTTACTACATGAAGTTCAGTTTACCCAACATGAGCTGTACCACTCAACCTGTGAATGAAAACAGCTGTATAATGTCTTCACTGGAGGGATCTTTTCAAAGTTTGAGAAAATAACCCAGGTGATGTCACATATGATGTCATCAGGGTTATCTTTGCTTGGGCTTGAGACTTTTTAACAAAAAGCCTGCATTACAAAGTGGAGGTATGGGGTTTAGGAGGTAGAAAGAGTCAAATTAATTGAGCTGCATTGAGTTTGAGTTGCATTATGGGAATTGTAGGACTTTGTGTTTTTGAAGCCTAACTCATACTAGAGACTTAAGGTCTCTGCACACCGAGTCCAAAATTTTCGCGCAAAATTGTCACACGTTTAAAAATAAATACGACCTCACATTGTGTCAATCACGTTTACACACCGACTCCGAAACTTTCGTCCGTTATTACAGTTTTCTGCATTTTTTAAGAGGGTTGTTTTACCACTCAGAGCCACCGTCCATGTATGTCATCATCCAAAATGGCATCTGATAAACACATTCAGGTCCACCAGCACAAAGCACTTTATGACAAACAATGTAAAGAATACAGAGATGCATAATTTAAAGATAGATTGTGACAGGTGATTGAAGAACAGCTTGGAATTGGGGATGGTCGCAAAACAAAGGATGTAGGAAAGATTAGACAGCAGTGTATCAGATGACGGATTAGAGAAACGCATATGAAAAATATGGACTTGGTGTGCAAAGGCTTTTAGAATCAGGATATCTTGGCCTTTGCTCCTTAAATTTTGGACATTATCTGTCTCTTATGAGTCCCCCAACTTTTTGGAAGTGCAATGCTAAATCGCTGGAGTACCCCTTTAATCCAGTGAATGAAATAACAATCAATGTATTTCATTACTCTGATACAAAAATCATGTAAATCAAATATTGTCAGCAGTGTCTGCAATAGTCTAGTAAAAGAAGAGATATCAAAGGGGTAGCTACCTGGGTCTGAACGGTACTGAAAAATCGTTGTATATCGCCCAACCCCACTTATTACTAGTACCATGATATTCTTTAGAGAGTGGGGAGAGAGTGGCTCCTTTGTTAGTAAAATGCCTGATAAAACAGATAACATGAGGCCTCAGCGTCTCACTGTAAATTATAGTTGCAACATGACGGAAAAAAAACAATTAATGAATTGCCGCTTAGAGCGAGAATAACAGCAAAGTCATTCGGCTGTGTCAAAGCATTAAGTGCTATTAAATTATCAACCCCAGCCTGAATTAGGCTTCAAAGTCATTTGACGACAGATGCTAGTGGTCTCCATCAGAGTTTACTGTGGCATCTGGCAGTATTGTATGAGTACAGAAAGCTAGCCATCAGTGGATTCAGTGATAACTTATAATGTCTCACCATTAACGTCAAATAGAAAAAGAAAGTGTCCCGTTTTCTCATGGTGTTCCATGGTAAAAATGTGGAGGAGTTCTCCTTAGACAGTTTTGACAGTCTCTCCTCCTGCTCCACCTTAACGCTAAGAGACAGAGCCAGACCCTGCAGTCGTGACTACGTGCTCAAAGTTAATTTTCTGGTTTTATGACATACAATAGTATGAACACAGAGAGGCGCAAAAACAACTTTTATCCTCGCCTTTTCCAGTCACAGCTCGGTCCACAGAGCCTTTTTCTGGCATTGTACGTATCTGTCTGGTAATTGACATGTAATTGGCTTATTTACAGCTCTGCAGGGTTAGCGTCTTTGCCACAACCACAGTGCTCTTTCGTGGCTCGGCGTCTGTACTGTTTGCGTAAGAGTAAGAGTAAGACAAGGTGACAAGGTAAACAGATCCCTGATGCCTAAAAAGAAAGAAAAAAAATTATGCTAAAATCGTATATTTGTCCCTTTATATGTACCATCATCACACTCATTTCCCTATTAAAATATCTGTCCATTCACAAGCCCCAGTTCCAATGAAACATTATTCCTCGTACCGCAGTTACCATTGGTTATGTCAGTCACGATGCTGCTTACAATGATGTCATGAAGGTAATGTTGAAGTGGATGATTTGCTGGCTCTTCGGACCGGGTTGTTGTGGATGAAAGTGGAACAAGAAGGACGTGAGAAGTTAGGGGTCGTCTTCTGAGCGATCAACCTTTTAAATCCCACCCCAGCCGTGCTAATAATCTGCCGAATGCTTTCCACCAGGTACCGGGCGATATCACAGCTTTCCATAAAACCACGGTGGCATTTACTTTCCTGCTGACCCTTTTCTCTGCGCTGCAACACTGACTGCCATTATCGGCGCACACACAGTCTTCCAGCACAAGGTCAATTGAGCTTCTCCTCCAGAATGCATTTCAAGTGGCAGCAAGCTTATCTGTCAGTGTGCGTGTATTTATTTATGAATGAATGTATGGATGTTATTGGTGTGTCAAGGCTGCAGGTATGTTAGCATGTTTTAGGTATGATATGAGCTTCGTGTGATAAATGTTTGAATTCCATTACTGGTGCGGCAAAGCCAACGATGCGTGTGGGCAGGCATGCGAGTCACATCTGGGCTCTTCGGCATGACTGCGGGTTTGCTGGTAAGTCACGACACTACTGCATGTACATGTGTCATTTGATAGATTGCACACAAGCAATAGCAATGTGTGCATCTATCTGGGTGGAAGATGTGCTAACAGGACATGGTGAAGTGTAATTGATGGGTGTATAATAAAGAAAAGCATGTAAGGTCATGGCGATAATCCTCTCTTTGGGCTAACCTCAGTTTATTTCTCCTTTCTCTGATTAAACCTCTCATTTCTTTTGTTGTTTTTTGTGCCGTTCTGATACTTTAGGATGGCAGGACAGTGTGCTGCAGAATAGAACCTCGAAGAAATGCGTCTGCTTGCTTTCATGGCAGAGGATGGCGCTAAAAAAGATGGTTTTGATGTCAAGTGAGGCTGTTATTGTAGTCCTGTCAAGAAAAGGCAGAACCTTAGAGTGAGACTAAAAGACTTGCAATCAGACATAACAGAGAGACGTGTTCAGGGAGAACCAGGTTGAAAAGTACTGCATGGAAACGAGAGGACTGTTCACCGTCCATTTATCTCCACCCCCTATCCCTCTATTCATCACCTCCATTGTGCTACAGGTTGGTCACTAAACCACAGTGTTCCTCTGTCTGTATGGAGGGGGCGGCAACACATTGCCAGCTTTCATAGCAGCCTCGGACAAGTACTCCTGGTTTTCGGCCACAGCGGGGCGAATGCGTCCATTCTGCCGGTAGAAGAAGCGCGTGCTGCAGTCCTGCAGGTACTCGGGGTTGTGCAGCGAGGACTTCGGGGGTAGACTGTGCTGCCAGTATTCAGGATTGTCAAAAGTGGCCTTCTTGCCTTTCTTATCAAACATGATGGTGCTGCTGGTGATGCCTGAGTGCAGAGCCTGTCCTGAATGCCCCGGGTGCAGGGTGTGTGATGGATACGATGGGTGGGGGAGGTGGCCAGGGGGAACCACGTATCCGGAGGAGGAGACCGTGTGGCTCAACGTTGATGGGTTGACTGTCTGCGATACTGATTGGGCAGCGGAGGACCCGGGGCCAGAAATGGAGACTGCGCCAGCCAATCCGTTCTTGTCTCCGGGGTTGAGGAAGGTATTCAGGTACAGTGGCTCGTTGATATACTCATCGTCCCCGTGGGTGGACTGGCTCTTCTGGGCAGCAGCAGCTCCGGCCATGTGCAGGGTGTGGCAGCCCGCTCCGTCAATCACTGCGTGGGCGTCACCGTTCCTACGGCGCGTGACGAAGGGGTTTTCCTCTACTGGGTTGAGATAGTCTGGAAATAAAAAGGGGATGGTAAGTTTGGATAAGATCTTTTCATCTCTTTTGAAGCTGCAGCTATTGTAGCCGCTAAAAAGTAATATACATGCTTACTGCATTTCAGTGTCCTTTGGGTTAAAATATCATATATTAAAAGTGCAATTTCTAAATAAACATTAACCTCCAGCCAATAAGTCAAAAGCTCTCAAAACTGTCAAAGTAACCTGAGCTGTTCTTGTCTCTCATGGCTGTCATGTAGCCATCCAGGTCCTTGTCTCCTTTTGCTGCTCGTTCTGCTAAAAGTCCGGTGGGATCGGCGCTGTAACGCTGTGCACTACTATCCTCTCCTCCACCTTTGGAAGCAAAAAGACAGGAAGGAAGCAAGAAAGAAAAATTTGAATATGTTACATTACGAACCGTATCTCCATGAATGAGAGGATCCTGGATATAGATTTATGGTATCTATATGCGTCATCCTTTTAATGCAAGTTATTTCTTCACCAATAAACAAGCATCATTTTCAATGCAATCCATTCTTGTGCACTGTTATCTATTTTTGTTCTGTGACTTACCTCTCTGGGCTATGGCTAATGTCAAGCACTCTGTATTTTATTTTCATTTTTCATCTGTCGACCATGTTTAGATCACTATGCTTGTGCTTAATAGAGCCATCGCCAGTACGGCACAACCACGCCCCGCCACCACCTTCCAATTAATGAATAGTAGGTAGATACCCATTTATTTATAGAGCTTACTTAAGGTTTGATTTCTCCCTTTACCCCACCCAAACACATCTGCAAAGGAGGCATAAATGGGCCCAAAAACATCTGGCACTGCAGCTCAACAGAACTAGAAGCTGGCTGTGCTGCTGCTGCCTCTGTCCTGTTGACTGAGAGGTGTAATATGTGGTTCAGTTTTGCCAGACAGCTGCTAGACACGAGCTTAGCCTTTTGTGCTCATCTCCGAAATCCTCTACTGGTGAGTGATCCATCGTCACAGCACAATACTACAATACCAATGAGGAAACAGCAGATAGGTTCAGTCAAAGAAGGGCGAGAGGCTGTCTGCTCGCCTGAAGGTGGTTTTCACTGATGAGTTATTGCACAAATTAAGGTTTATGTGTTATGATTTATGGGTTTTAAATGGTAATACCAACTTTTTTTACTCTGTATTTGAATATATTACTGGAAGTGTGGAAAAGGGCTACCCTTTAAATGAATAATAATATTATATAACTAATAATAACTGATAAAATGAAATCAATACTTGAAACAGAGAGGCTTAATAATCATGTTTGGTTAAAGGTCTATCCACACAACCATAGAATATGTATTAAAATCACCTGATAATTCACTAAAATGCCTAAAATGCACAATGCATTCAAACTCTAAGCTGTCTGTTAAATGTGTGAAAAAGATTTTTAACAGCTAATTGAACTGATGTCCTGGTTTTATAGACCCTGTTACTCTCTACTATATCCATCCGTCTCTCACTGTCTTCTGCTCACCTGCTGGTTTGATTTAGGACACACACATACACACTTAGTGGGGATATTGGTATTCCCCTCAGTTTCTTCAACTTTCTGAAAACACTCTGCTTTACCTTGTCCTGCAGCGAGAGCCGAGCCAGGCCCGAGGGTACTTGACCTTGGGGAGGCCTGCTTCCTCAGGGTTCCATTGCAGCGAGGGTCGTCCTGGTTGCCACGGCCAAATCCACCACCGGAGGACAGGTCCTGTGGGGCGAGGCAGCCTCCGGACACGGGCGGAGCAGAGACCACTCTGGGGAGGGTGGCCAGCATGTCCTCCATGCTGAAACTGGGGTCCTGGTAGCCATACTGGTTCTGGGTAGAAAGAGAGGTGGGCGAGGGTTAAGTCATGGCAGAGGGGCAGGCATGGCAGACGCAATTACAAGAATATCAGTTTACAAAAGCCAAAGCAAACACTGAGACAAATACAAGTGGGGAATTATAGCAAAGTTCTTCTCTGCTCTTCTATGAGTGATTAAAGTTCAGCTTTTTAACCAAGTGAGGAAATAAATTGTATTTTTTCAGTCTTTGGTCTACACTGGTTCTGAAAGCAGGTGATTTGATTTACTTGTGATGTACAAAATATAAAAAAAAACATAGAATATATAACAATAAAATCAGCACTTAACAAATACCGTAAAAAGACAGTGTGAATTATAAAATGTATTTGTGCATGAAGTCCAAAAAATAGTACCATTGTTCATCTGTAATATTTGAATGTAACAGGCAGGGGAGACAAACAGCAGTGCCAAACAATGATACGGCAGCATGACTGCCAAGGACAATTTAATTAAAAGAGTTTTAATTAAAAGGCTCCACACAGAAAAGTCTTAAAGTCGCGGTATCAGCCCTGCCCTGCTGTGTGCATGTGTGTCCACACTCATAACAAAAAGGGGCTTTTTTTAAACCTCACTGGGTGATTTATTCTGATTTATCTTCCCAGGAATCCAGCATGAAGTCAGTTTTCTCTTTCACATTCCCTCGCTTACTCTCCTTTGCATGGTCTCTGAGCTCTGAGCAGTCTGTAATGATACTAAGATAGAAAATCTGTTTTTTCCCCTGTTGCACTTATTTTTCCTTAAACAGGCAAGTTGAAAGAATTACAAAGGAGGCTAAAGTTCATGGATTTATGGTCTGTGAATGATGGTGCGGGTTCAAATCCGAACTTCCGATCATCAGTAGTAAATACTCATTTATTTATCAGACTCCCCAATTATTCCTGACTTTTGGCATCCTGTACAACACACGAAAGTGGTGCCTCAGGCCTGCACCAAGAGTCAGACCCAAATAGCCTTTTATTAGAAATCAGAGATGTGTCAGTCAATGATGGGAGAAATACTGATTATTTTTAGGTTGTAGGATTTTTTTGGCAGTACAATTGTCAAATTTAATAAGAGATCAGCACCAAGTATCAGGAAATAGCAGCTTCAAGCCAAAGTTTGACTACTGGTCTGGTCAAAACACTGGTTGTAATTGAGGCTATAGTATTAGGAGAACGCACAAAAGGCCCAAAACTATCAATAACTTTAAAGTAGGGCTGTCAAAGTGATAATAACCCTTTAACGCAATTTAGTTTTAACACCGATAATTTCTTTAACACATTAATGCAACTTGCGTTTTTTTTAGGTTGTAGCAGGCTCTGTTTTAAAGCTAGAAGAAGATACTTGAATATGGTGAAGATACTAGCATCATATGAAACTAGAAAACCGAAGGAATCCATTGGTAACAATCATGTCATACTAGCTTGTCACAAAGGGGGCTAACTTTTGCTCCAAACTTATGCTAAATTTTGGTGAGGAAAAACTATCATGGCCACTTTCAGAGGGGTCCCTTGACCTCTAAATCTCCCTTTAAGGTACATTTTGAACAGATAAAATAATGTGTAATTAATTTACGATTAATCACGATTAACTAAAGACAATCATGCGATTAATCATGATTAAATATTTTAACCGAAAAACAGCCCTACTTTAAAGGGATTTTTTTCGTTTCATTGTCCATGTGTAACTGCATCATTCTTTTTCATTTTCTGTCTATCACTGTTGGATTCTGCCTCACTTCCTCATGCAGTGGTCTGTAGTTTAAGCCTGGAGGTATTAATCGAAACTGTGTTTTTATTCCCCTGTAACTACATCTATTAAACCGCCCTCTCTCAGTCTTCATTTGCACCTCCTCCTCCTCCCTCCTCCTCTCGTCTCAGTATTCTAACAGAAATTGGCATCGCTAACCTGAACACAATAGTAAAATTTCTTTGAATAATGTTTGAAATCATTAAAGTGTACCATCAAGGACACAGTCACATTATTCTTTCAAAAGCTTGGCCATGAAGCCCAGCGTGGAGTTAATTAATCCATTGCGGAATTATGGAACAGTGATTCATTCTGGACACAGCCAGGGTGAACTGTGGGAAAGTAAAACATCACACTTGAATATTTAGGAGAGTCGAGTAGAGTGTCCCATTCAAATGATTCTCTGTAAAAAGGAGTTTGTGGCGATGCACAGTGAGGATTCATATTAAAGGTTCTATGGACAGGATTCAGAGCATTAATATAGAAGCAAACAAATATTTATAATGTAAAGATATAGAGGAGTAATGTCTACCTGAGCAGAGAATGAAGTCGCTCTCCCTCTGTGTGTGTTGTTATCCGAGCTTCTCTGTGCTTTGTCTACATAGCTGTGCGTGCATGTTGGTGTATGTGAGTCTCTCTGTTGTGCCCCACTGGTTAGCTAATGGCCGCCGCTCTGCACTGCGCTCTTTTGGCGGTTACCACGGATAACGCCGTCCTGACCCATGTGTATTGCCCACCCTCCAATTCCCCCTCAGGTTAACACCATTAGCTCTGTCAGCACTGTTGCCATTGTTTGCACTGCTAGCGCTATTAGCACCGTTACTTACTAGTTCTCGACTCAGCCGTCGCCATGTTGAGAGCCGAGTGGAGGCGATAGCTATGCTCTGAATTCCGTATTGAGCACCTTTAATAATGACAGTTAAAGGAACAGCGTGTAGGATCTGGCGGTATTTAGCGGTGAGGTGCGGAGATTGCAACCAACTGAAGCCTCTCCTGTGTGCCAAGCGTGTTGGAGAGCTACAGTGGCCGACGACGAAAACGTGAATGGCCCTTTCTAGAGCCATCTGGAGCAGAGCCAGTGCGTATAATGTGTATGTATGTGAGAAATGAGTGGTGAAGCAAGAGAGAGGGAGCGGCGGCGATGGGAGCGAGTAACGACTCTGGGCCCGAGCAGGAAAAGTTAACAGAATTTGGTTTGTCCGTTCTGGGCTACTGTAGAAACATGGCGGTGAAACATGGCGGACACCGTGAAGAGAGGACCTGCTCCCTATGTAGATATAAACGGCTCATTCTAAGGTAACAAAAACACAACGATTGTTATTATCAGGTGATTATACACTAAAGAAAACATACTTATTAATATTATATTCAATCTCTGCTGATAGACATAAATGTTACACACTGGTCCTTTAAGTGTGGTGATAACAATGGAAAGGAAAAGCACTTTCAGCCATGCAGTACAACTATGCAAGTGAATATTATATTTATGTGTTAATCGTGCATTGTATTGGCTACAACAATAGAGTTCATTACAGTCATTTATGTGGATGAATAATAACTGTATGAAAATAATCAAATTCAGTATCAGCCCCAATATGAGAAAGTCCAAAAACAGTGGAGGATAACTTCACAAACATTATGCAAATAAATAATCTGTCACCCCCTGAAATGCACCAAACAGACTTGGAAAAGGAGTCTTGTCTCTCATTGGCATTCGGCAGGCGTTTTCATCCTGACACAAACACAGGGGGATATTGGAATACAAAATGGCTGAGTTGCCTGGCTGTGTGACTGGTTTTGTGATAGATTTAAGTCCAAAGATTGACGGGGAACATTTGAACAGTTGAACAGTTGAAGAACGAGAGGGAATCTGGCTGTAAACCCCAATTTTGAAGAAGGCAATTACCATAGTTTCACAATGGAGAAAGACCGAGGAAAGAAAGACAGAGATGAGAGTGAAACCGAGAAAGCTGTGTGAGTTCTGGTTTAAGATCTCAATCTTTTGTGCTCGAACAGGAGAGTCCTTCGGTACACGCTGAGAAAATTCATTCCCACATCACTTTAGAGAGCATTTAAATGATCTGAATGACTACTTTGACTTTATATTGTCTCCTTTTCCATCATAGAAAATGCCAGTCACCCTGCTGCTACACTCAAAAAGAAAAAAAGTACATGTAAAATGACAGCTGCATTCTAATTTATTCTACAAGGAAAAAACAAACAAACCAAGTACCAAGTTGAATATATGTATATATATATATATGTATATATATATATATACATATATATATATGTATATATATATGTATATATATATATATATATACATATATATACAGTGTATATATATATATATAATACAAGGGCTTCAATTTGTGCATGTATTCATACTTCTGAGCAGCCTTGCCTGTGCAATATAGGAGAAACATGTCTGTCTGTGTGAATTGAATTGCAGTATGGTTTGATTATACATTTCATTATGCTGAAATGAGTTCAGATTTTTTTTTTTACAATCATCTTTAATTTTTTTTCTGGATTGGGGAGGTGGGGTGGTCTAGGAGAGTCAATGACCCTTCCTGACTGACTTACTGATAAAAATTGCTGAAATGCACACATTTAACAGTTGGACTGACAATGTTCTCTCCTAACATGTTACTGCATGTTAGCAATATCAAAGTAACACGGAAGTATTGGGACTCACAACATCATGTATTTTTGTTAATGGTAAATAACTAAGCAGAACAAGCCAGTCTATTTTTTTTATATACTACTACTACTAATAATAATAAAAATAATAACTTTCCATTTAAATGGAAATTGGAACTGACTGTCTCACAGCAGATCAAAAACTCAGCTTTATGATTTAAAAGTTAACTGACTGCAGAGTTACAGTAGTACTTTAAATGGTAAATGGACTTGCATTTATATAGCGATGGCACAGCCTTCGGGAGCAATTTGGGATTCAATATCTTGCCCAAGTACACTTCGGCATGCATGGAGGAGCTGGGGATCGAACCGCCGATCTTCCCATTAGTGGAGGACCTGCTCTACCTCCTGAGCCACGGCCGACCACATTTTCGCCATCAAGCGTTCAGTTCAAATCCAAATTCCAATTAGGACATGGCTCAAAATATTAAAAATATTCTACAACCATTTAAATCAGTTAATCAATTGCATTATGTGGCAGTGAGGTATGTGGCCCCATACTATGAAATCATTGGGCAAAATGGGACAAAAATCCAACTGAAACACTGCATGCAGAGTTCCGCAAAAGTACTCTCCAGGTACTCTGCATGCAGGGCTGACTTCCAATATCATTTACTTCTAAGTATTCAAAAAACATTTATCAAATTCTGGAGCCACATTAAAAAGAGTGACCCTGCCTGTTACCATTATAAAGCCCTTGCCTGCCAAGAGTTGAACATAGAAAGGAATCCCCTCAGCCAACTGGTCCGGGGCTGGCTGACCTTTCACCTTAAACCCCAGCCAGCCTTGGAGCAGTTACACCATCACTCAGAAGATTAGACTGAAACAAATTATAACTAAAGAAGAAGAAAAATACATCACCTGTTGGAATGATATTACACACTCATAACTCAAACTAGAAACATATTTAGCTGTAAACAGACAATACTCTGTGGCAGACTGCCTGATAAGAACCTGAGAAAGACATTGACAATGTAAAGACTGAGTGACCATATAGTCTGGCAATAGAGAAGGGCAGACAGAGACAGAGCTGGGAGGACAGGCTGTGCTGTCATTGTGATGAGGGCGCTGTAAAGACAGAATTACACTCTTTTACAAAATGACAAAACTACAGAAATATTGGGGATCGATTCTTTCCAAAATTTGAAAAGAATTGCCCCGATTTCTGAAGTCTGACAGAAAGGGAGAAATGACCTCTCATTCTGGCGGTGCAGTTTTGGCTGAGAAATATGTCACTTCCTACCACAACAAAAGAAACAACCAGTACTTATATTTATATTTACTTGTATATACATTATTTAATTTAATTTACCTATTTCATTGGCTATTTTTTTCTATTATATAATACTGTTATTCACTGTATTTTTTTTTTCTGTCGTTCTGTTTTATTTTATTTTTGCTTAATTCATTCATTGTATTTCAAAATTGTAATTGTGCTTTGACATGCCAATAAAAGCCTATTGAATTGAATGTTTTTATTTAGAAGATATTCTGACAGGATCTTCTGAGGTTCAGGAACACAAATCATTAAAACAATTTAACTTATTTTATGTTGGAAAAGGTACCAAATAAGTACTTGAATCAAGAAAAAGAGATACACTTTTGATCACTCTAAAAATCCAGGATCAAACAATACACTTGGGGTGATTTTTTTTTTGACACGTTAAAACCTTCCACCACCAGACCATGAATATCCAATAAAAGTCAAAGATATGGCTGTGGCCGACTCAGAGACAAACTGAAATTAACAGGCCTGTAATTTTAGGCCTGTGAACTGTTGTAACCACCAAATAATGCCATCAAAAGCCATTTTTCAGATGGTATTGAAATGTCCCATTAACTACCATTTACTGCCATGCTGGGTGTGGAATTCCAGATGGGGGAGTCATATTACAACAGCTACAACAGAAAGTATATTATATGAAAGATAGAGTTGCATAAAGTCACAAGATATTAATTCTATTCTGTTATCTAATATATATTATTATTTTTTTAAATATTATAATGACACTGGAAATAAGGTTAAAGACCTAAAACGACTTAAATTATGTTTTTCAAGTCTGTCTCAAAACAATAGTGCATTAGTAGGGGATATTCTATTGGTTAAAATGAACGGGAGGAATTATTACAGCGATGATCTAAGGTAATTTAAGGTATTTTGAGATTCTTAAAAGACAATACCTTGTTGGAGTCCATGTGTGCGCGGGGAGTGTATGCCAGGGGCGGGATATTGAATGTTGAGTGGGGCACCAGGTACTCTTCAGCATCCATCAGGTCCTCCAGCTCCTCCTCATCCAGGAGGCTCTGGAAGAACTTGCTGTCGTTGGGGCTGGGCAGCTTCATACGGTCGTCACCCTGAAGAAAGTTATGTGTGTGTGTTTAGTAATTTGTATTAGTAATTAATGAAAAATAAATAATGTAACTAATCAGTTTTTAATTGTGACAGCTTTAAGGCCCTTCACATCCTAATAATCCCAATAACATAATATCTTTCAAATAATCCCTATTCCTATTTTATTATTTGGAAATATCAGAATAACAAGTAGTTCATGCAAAAGCATAGTGGTGAATATGACTTGAAAAGGGAAATGAATGCTGTTGAGTTCCATTGTTATTAAAAAGGTTAAAAGAAAGATTTGTGTCATTATTATTTTACTTCTGTTTATGGTGCAGGATTATCGGCACTGTATTTGTTGAATAATGGAAGCCTAGCACAATCATTTTACGGTATACCACACAAGTAATGTAATAAGTACTCTGTGTATTTTCTCCCAAAGGAATAAGGGAAGTAAAATGTAATTTGTTTTGGATATTAATGTCATCTACTAATTACCTAAACCCTGTATAAATTGTCAAAATATGAGAAAATTGCACAAAAACAAGCACAATGGAAGACAGTTTTTAATTTGAAAGTAGCTTAACTACTCTGGTTTTTCAACAAATAGAAAGAAAAAGAAATGTCATGTAATCCAGATCTTATAGATATGTCACCAAGATTGACCTACCTGGATGACCAGGTATCTTTGGGGATCACGAGCCATCCGAGTGAATTCTGCAGCCAGCTCCTTGAACTTGGGCCGACTATCTGCATCAATCATCCAGCCTGAAAAATGTGTTTGTGTTAGTGTCTGACCAACATGAAGTCCTAATACATATGTAGATATTTAAATGTATGGATGCCTGATATTTTTGCCAACAGCCCTTGACTTTAAATTCGACCCTATTAACAGGCTTAAGTTTTCCCACAGTATGTTATTCTCTGAGGTAAACAAAAGCCTCATCTACTCCCATCAAGATCACTTTATTTCCTGACTCTCTGTGATCTTAACTGCACCTCAGTGGGAGGGAAGGTGCAGTACGAAGAATACGGGTCAGTGATCGAGCAGAGTATTTTTGTAGTCTTCACACTTTGGTGCCAAGGGTTCTGCCTACGCACACTATGTCAAATATGTAATGCCATGTTCTTTTCTATGTTGTTTGCATAAACACAACATGCACAATGATTTTTGATATGAATCCTTTGAGCCCTAAATAACCAGCCCGTTCACACTCCATAGTCATCAAATATGGCAGCTTGGTCACTAGCCCTACACATCAAACTATGACGCTCTTAGTGGCCTTAGTTAGGGCGGGAATAAAGGAGGAAGTGAAGTGATGCAATATAAAGAGCGATAAAGTCAGCATAGGGAGCAAGCCCCCAGGAAGAGCTCCGGGCTCTGAAGCCAATTTAACATAATGGCCGAACTGCGGTATTATAACTTCTGTGTCCATCACGTGATGCCATTGGGCAAAAACAGACTTTTCCCCATTGACTTACATTGGGAAAGAGACATCTGTAAATTGGAAGATCATTTTTTTGAGGTAAATCAACTTTCCAGTATGAACACTTGAATAGCCCTTATTTAAATCATTAGGTCGTATTGGAGTGAGAACATGTTGCAACTAAAATAACATACAGTTTTCATGCTGTCATTCAACATAAAAGGGTCTGATGAGTAAAACTGAGAACTGTGTAGAAGGCTACCACTACAGCAAACTCTACCTTTTCAGTCAGATTAGTATTCCTCCTAATCCCACCCACTCATTCCAACTGTGCCAAAGTGATGCTGCAAGCATGTTAACACAAAATTACTGAAAGTCAGTCAAGCTATGCTTACTACTGATCCATAAAACGTAAAGAACATGAATAATAATAGCAATACATGTGTCTCTATACCATCTAAGATCACATTAGTAAAGAAAGAGCTGACCTATGATAACCTGTCAGTGCATTTTATCATCAAACGTGCTAT
>CAKAKR010033707.1:0-12659 GCA_916700685.1 Adelosebastes latens
AAGAGACAGAGAAAAAGACCTTTAAAGGCAGCGGTTAGGTTGTTGTGAGGTCTGTTTGATTCATGGGGAACTGGGAGAGCTGTCAGATCATTCAGAAATCAGTGTACCCTGAGGAGGAGTGTGCCATTTTGTGAGATGAATTTGGAACACTTTTTTCTTATTTTTCAAGCCTAGATACAGTATGTATCT
Source organism: Adelosebastes latens (assembly GCA_916700685.1). Lineage (NCBI taxonomy): Eukaryota > Metazoa > Chordata > Actinopteri > Perciformes > Sebastidae > Adelosebastes > Adelosebastes latens. The sequence continues at coordinate 190 of CAKAKR010033707.1, forward strand.
AACGTTATATCCTGTGTTTAAAAGTAACAAAACATTTAGACATGATCTATTAATATTATTATTATTATTATTATTATTATTATTATTATTATTATTATTATTATTATTATTATTTCTTTTTTTTATTATTATTATTATTATTATTATGTTTATTTGGAATTTCTTATTTATATTTATTTGGATTTTAATATTTCTTATTTATTTACTTATTTTAATAATTATCATCACTTTTTTTCCTTTCCTTGTTTTTGAATACTTTGTTTTTCAATTTCCAGGTACTATCTGTTATTAGATGTACATATTACTTTATATTATTATTATTATTATTGTTATTATTATTATTATTATTATTATTATTATTATTATTGTTAATATTTTCATTTCAAATTTTTTATTTATTCTATTTTTTTCTTATTTATTTATTTTAATTATTATTATCACTTTTTTTCTTCCCTTTTTTTGAATACTTTGTTTCTCAATTTACAGTTACTATCTGTTATTATTACACAGAGTTATTGAATATTCCGATTGGTTAATCACGGCGTTCTGCGGTCTGTTATTTCTTTATAGCAGACCTGTCTCTACGCTCTAAAACCCCACCGTACACTACATGCTGTATTCAGCACCAAACAGCAGACAGACAAATGTGAGTGAACATAGAGAAGGAATTAGTAGCTAAAGAGACAAATATTTCCCTCGTGAGTTTGCGGAGAGCAAAGCATCTTGGCTCAAAAACTGAGTTTATTCTCAACCTTGGAAACAGCATCTGACAAAACAAGAAAAAGCTTTCATGAATGTCTAATAGATACATGTTATCTGCCAATATGATCTCATCAAGAATAAATGACAATAAAAGGCATTTCAAAGAAAAATGAGTAATTAAAGGCATTTCTCCTTGTCTCTACAAAATATCTTGAAATTTAAACCCGGAAATTAGTTTTTAATCCAGCAGCATTATCCCCTCAACATTTGATCATTACATCAAACCCAGTTATATGTAAATATACCTGTAATATAGACAGTCAGAAAACACTAATAGACCCTTTTAGTGCCGACGTCATGATTACAGCGTTAGCTGGAGGCAAAACAAAGGAAAGACTGGACACGAAATACGAATCACCTCAGAGTAGTGGGCTAAAGTTACACATCGAAAATGTAATTTTGCTGTGTTGTCGGGTGCCAGAATCGATATTGCATGCATTTGAGATAACAAACTGTGATTCAAGGCTTTAGCGAGTTACAATATCTGCAAAACGTTTCAGAGATGGAGAGAAAATGTTGCTAATAGTTTTGCTTAGCCTTCTGCTAACCGTAGCCATCACGGCTGGACCGCTCAAGCAGAAGGCTGAACTATTAAAGAGATGGAGAGAAGATGTTGCTAATAGTTTAGCCTTCTGCTAATCGTAGCCACAGCCGTGAGTCTTTGGCTGTGGTTAGCAGTAGCTAAACTATAAGGAACCTTTTCTCTCCATCTCTGATACGCTTTGCCGATATATTGTAAGACTCTTTTTGATAAGTTTGTCTTAACATTAACACTGAGAGTCCCTGAGAGTGAGTACATAATCAGAGAAACTAGTTTTTTCTTCAGCCATTGTTAAAAAAAACAAGATAACAAAACTTGCTACCCAGCATTTACGTGTTCTGAGATTTATTCTGCCTATGCCTCGCCCACAGAAATACGTCATCATGTCTACTAACAGAAAAGTAGTCTATAGGGCCTTAAAGATGAACTCCATATGAACGACAATCTTGTGATTCTTTTTGCGGCGTGCTCTGCCACAGTAAAAGTAATAGGCCTCCAGCAGACTCACACACAGCTACAGTGAAGATGACACATCCCTTTTCTCAGAGCGAAGCATCTTTTGTCTGTGAAAACGTCCTAACAGCACAGCTTACAAGTTGTACTGCAAGTCAACCAGAAAGATGTTGCTTTCCAAACCGAAGCGAGCAGACTGTTTTTGCCGGCGCTGCTATTGGACTCGACAGAGTTGCTTTGAACGACAGAAGTTGTTTTTCACTTAATGGTTGTAGATGCTGATGTTTTTTAACACTTGAGCTGGCCGGGCTATCCACCCGAGAATACAATGCTGGCTCGGAAATGGAAGTTTTGATGTCTTCTGAGTTTTCTTCCCTAAGTGCTGAGTGATGGTTTCTACAAAGCGTCTGAAAGAGAGCAGTGCTGATGATAACACTACGCAGAATGCCAGCGGGGCTACGTGTTGTGCATAAATTAATAAATGATAATTACTCCTATCTTTAGACAATTATTTTTTGCAAGCTCCTGTGATGCTTCCTCAGCTGTTTGTCCTCAATTAAAGTTTTTTTCAGCTCATTTGCTCAGATAATAATCAGCATTGCTGGTAAACAAGCTTTTGAAAGGCTAACCTTGCTCTGTGTGCTTTTAGTGCTGATTCTTATCCTTCTGACAAGAGTTGCATCTGCAGGTAAATATTTCATCATCCACTGTACGGGGACAAAAACGTCCCACTTTATTTCACTGTTATTCTCAGCCAAAACCCCACTGCTTCACGCTCTGCTTATAGCTTTATTAACCAATGATAAAACACAAAATGCTTTACATATAATTGCATCATACACAAACTTTCTTCTTGGGGCTATTTAAGCCCCAGTACCATAAAAACCTACTGAATCAAGTGCTTTTTTGGATGAAAGAAAACAGCTCATGATCAATCCAATATATTTTTACAACCCCAGCCATCCCTTTACAAAGAAATATTTTCCCCGTAGGATATTTTAATGACAGTTACTTTTTTATTGGATTGTGAAGTGAAGAGACAGAAGGGACGGGGACAGAGACGGGGAGGCTGAAGATATGATCTGACAGACGGCCTGCTGACTGACGTGTTGTGAGGCAAACTTGACCTTTTTGACCTTTTATCATGACATGACTCTCATCCCCATGCAACAAAGACATAAACTTGCTTGTACAACTTTGTAAATATGAAACGAGAGGTGAATTTGATATAAAAACACCTTTTTTTAAAGCAGCGTTTTGGGAGATCTATTAGCAGAAATGGAATATAATATTCATAACTATGTTCTCTTTAGTGTATAATCACCTGAAACTAAAAATCTGTGTGTTTTCGTTAGCTTAGAATGAGTCCTTCATATCTACTTAGGGAGCGGGTCCTCTTCATGGAGTCCGCCATGTTTCAACAGTAGCCCAGAACGGACAAACCAAACTCTGGCTCTAGAGAGAGCCTTTCACGTTTTTACGTTACCTGAAGGCCACCGTAGTTCTCCCACATGCTTTTGAAACTGCGGTAACGTGAGCCGCAGAGTGCAAAACCGTGTTACCGCCAGCCGCCGTCTGACTTCTGTTGCTCCTAAAGTCGTGTTACTATGTGATGACCTCTGAGCGAGGCGAACGGCGTCACCACAGTTTTGCACTCAGCAGTGAGCGGAGGGGTACTCAGTTGGTTGCAATCTGCAACCACACCGCTAGATGTTGATAAATCCTACACACTGCACATTTAATAACATATATTTGGCCTATAACAAGATTTAACTGAACAATTAACACAAGGACACAGGATTAGAACTCGCATTGCAGAACTTGCATTTCAAAGTGTTTTAAAGACTTGACTTGATAAGAATCACTGATTACTTTGATTGAATGCCTTGATATCCTCCAGAAGCCTAAAGACTTAAGATGCTTTGAATCAATCCCACATCAGACAATCACGTTGAGCATGCTGGAAACAAAAGTAGTGCATTTATTTTTTTTGGCAACTTTTACAACAAAGGTTGGACTTGACTTGGGACTTGTTGGTCTGGACTGTGGACTTCCCAGTCCTAAATTGGGACTCAGGACTTCATAACACAGACATTATCCCACCTCTGCTCAATTTGATGCTTATCAGCCTAAATATCTTTCTATCCGATCCATCATAAACATTGGCACTGGCCTACAAAAGCTTGACCGAGGCCATCCATCCTCCCAGTGTGCATGTGCTCCCAGCCCAGTACAACTGTGACAGTATTGATCAGTTTGAGTTGCTGACACATGTAACCGCAAACATCATTTCCTGGGAGCTGTAAAAATGTAACACATATCATGCATTTCCCCTTGTCATGTGACATGTGAGCAAACACACAGGCCCCCTCATACGTGTGCTCTATCGACGCTGTGAAATACATTTGTCCTCTGGGATGCGGTCGATGAGTATCTGCGACTTAAAGCCCCTGGATTAACCCGTTGTCGCCCGATCGCGGCTTGTAAGTCGTTTTAAGTTCTTCACGCTCGGTTGTGTCGCCGCGCCGCGCGTCCAATCAAAGCCTAATCCGGGTTTTTTTCTGGACTAATGCCTATTGACTTTTCGCAGAGGTCTTACATTGAATCAATTCGCCAGCTGAGCGAACAGGAGGCTCAATGGTTAACGGCAGCCTGCGAACGAACGGGGGCTGAATAATGTCTTTAGGTGTCAACGGATGGAAATGAGACGAGTGTGTGTGTGTGTGTGTGTGTGTGTCATTACTGGAGAATAATCCCACTGTACTTTCTCTGCGTCTCCATCCTCACCTCTCATGTTGTCCCCCCCCCATTTAATGTTTTCTCTTGTTTCATCTCGTCCCCTGTCTTCCCCTCCATCCCTCTCGTCCTCTCTTCTGTCTGTGGGAGTGAGCGATGAGGGAGGCGACCAGTCCATCCGTCACCGTTGATGTCGCGAGCGTGTGTGTGTGTGTGTATGCATGTCATCTGGCGCCGGGTGGCCTCCCACTGATGTAAGAGGGATCCGTCATGTCTCTCTGTCACAACAGCAGACACGCATGAGTGGATGTACACATCCTCACACACACCTAAACACACACAATCCTCTTGTCTGCTCTAAAAATGATCTGTGTGTAACGGGGGATTTTAGTAAATTTAGTGTCAGAAAGTGTAAGCTTTTCACTGACCCTGACTTGATCTTGTTTTCTCCTTCTTTTTCTTATCTATTCTGGCAAATATTTTGATGTAACACTGCTGGGAGGTCTTCACCTACTCTGAAAAGCTGTAGCTATGTATCATGGCCAAATGAAAGTCAAGAAATGTTGTGAAATCAGAACCTTAATATCTTTCTGAAGTCAGTTAAAAACAGCTTCCAGGCCCCGGAGTTGTACAAGGCAATGATATCATATTGCACTAATGTGTATATCTGTTTTTGTATTGTAAATTGATGCGACGTTTCAGCAAATTCGGCTCTAAATATTTAAAAACAACATGGAGTTTGGTGCATAAATAGCAGCACACTGCTGAGAGATGTGCACCTACACTGAAAAGCTGTAGCTATGTATCATGGCCAAATGAAAGTGAAGAAATGTTGTGAAATCAGGACCTTAATATCTTTCTGAAGTCAGTTAAAAATAGCTTTTTAGGCCCTGCAGTTAAAGGCAATGATATCATATTGCATTGTTGTTTATATCCTAAGTCGTATAATGCAACACGATGGGACGTTTCAGCAAATTCGGCTTAAAATATAAAAAAACAACAACGTGGAGTTTGGTGCATAAATAGCAGCACAGAGAGAAATGTGGATTTGTGGCTGCTCTGTGACTCGAGTGGTTTTTAGCGTGCTAAAAGAGGCCCTTTGGGGGGAGTTGAGCATTATGGAGTGGCAAGTAGACACGAGTTAATTTTGGAGCATCAACAGCAGCAGCAGGGACGGTGACAGCAGCGCCCTGGACTGCCTGTGTGTTTGGAGCAGCCCCTGCTGAACACAAGAGGAACTGCAGCGTTGATAATAAAGTCTGGTTTGGCTTTCAGATGAGAGTTATTGGACTCAGGTGTCACTCTTTATTTAGCGAACCTCAGTATCTTGTTAGAGGAAGAGCTGCTCTCTCATTTTGTGATAGAGAGGAAAAGATCAGTGTGAAATCAGCCTGAAGTCTAGTCGGAGTAAACGCTCATCAGACAGATGTGCGTCTGTCCCCTGTGTGTGTCTGCTGCGTGAGTAATGTCTCTCTGTAAATGACTGCTTAATAGTGTGTTATCACTGAGTGTGTGTTTGTGCCTAAGTACATGTGGTTGGCTTCTGGCCATGGACAAAAGTGAAGAAGGACTGGTTTAATTAAAATATATTTTAATATGGGATGGATGAAAGATCCTATACAGGAGCAGTTGTTATTCAAATATTTACAAATGCCAAAAGTATAATGAAAATATTAGACTATTATTCTGGCAAAAAATGGATGAAATGAACTCCCTTTATGCCCTGCAGAGGCAAGTGTGCCAATTCAATCATGCACGCAAGCTGCACAGTTTCCCTCAGTCAGTGTAGCACCATGCTAAGCATTACACTGAGTTGAAATACATGAAATATTAAAGGTGCATTTTACAGGAGAGATCATAAATTAATGATTCTCTGAAAACAAAACAGATTTTTGCTGATGTTTGTCGCTTGCCTTCTCATGTTTACTGACTGGAGGTCATATTTTACCACCTCCTAGCATGCAAGATTTAGACATGGGGTTTGAAATGTGATGCGTACAGTAAGATGTTGTCAGCCAGTGCAACAAGTCTGGCAATATTGATTTGCATTGATTTCTATTGCTTTAATGTTGTTTAATGAGACAGAATCTGCTCAACCCCTGTGTGGAGAAGTGTTAAGTCTTTGTGTTTATTTGCTGTCAACACTGTAGATGAAATGACAGATGAGGACTAGTGAAAATAATAAATAAATAAATACATTTCAAAATGAATAAATACCTTTAAAACTACATATCAGATAGAAAAAGAAATGCAAAAATTACGTAATTAATTAATACAATTAATAAACGAAAGGGAAATGAATGCCAACATTTATTTTTAATATTATATTTGGTACATTTAATGGCATATTAATTTATTTATCATATCATTTACCATGTCGGGAAGGAGGCTAAATAACACTCCAAAGTTGGGCTAAATTTTAGCGAGGAAAAACTGGCATGGCCATTTTCAAAGGGGTCCTTTGACCTCCGACCTCAAGATATGTGAATGAAAATGGGTTCTATGGGTACCCACGAGTCTCCCCTTTACAGACATGCCCACTTTATGATAATCACATGCAGTTTTTTTCATGCAGTATAAATGTGTTATTGTCTCCTATTCTAAAATGGTGTATCTGAATATTTCTGCATACTGGGGTCCCTAAACAGTCTTGAATTGCATAAATTGTGTATCACTGTAAAGCTGAGACTCTTGTGGATTCAATGAGCCCAACTGTATTTATGTGTGATGATGTTAGTCCCCATAGTAGCCATTTCATTGTAGTGAGACCATTTTTTATAATTTGATGTCACTGTATAAAATGACCTGTGGTGACCTCTAGGATAATCATCGACTCATGACACTTTACAGCCACAAACTAGAGACGTAGAGCATTCAGAGGATGGATGGCTTTCTTAGTTAGATTGACATTAAGGGGGTTTCTGAGCAGTTTACACAACAGAAGTGCTCGCCATCCAATCTCCACAAAATGCAATTCTTGCAGAAATCTCCAAATGTCAAAAAATTTGGAAATCAAATCACAGCATGGCTTTTTCTATGGTATTCCTCAAGGTCTTGGTGCCTTAATGTGGTGTTTTGGAGGGATTATTGATCATTTTTATTAATTTTCGATAGGTGAACATTTTTTAAACTCAGCATCAAATCTGTGTAACAAATGGTATCAACCCCAAAATTGCAGCAACAACTTAAGAGACATAATAGAGCATGGGAATGATCATCATGTACTTACAATTACAATTCATTTTGAATAAGTAATTATTAATTCACGTTTATTTATGATTAGAACAACTTGACACACAGTGCTGAGCTGCATCTCAATTTAATCTTCAGGTTCCCAGCTTTCAGATGATGTACACCACTTCTATGTGACATCTACTGTTGACCTGCTATCTCCCCCTAAAGACCCCCTGTACCCCCCTAAAAAAGACATAAACGGGTCTATTGTGGGTCTCAGAGGGTTAAAGTACCACACACACACATGCACACACACACAGAGTGCGGAGAAGATGAGATGCAACACACTGCAGCGCAAACACGGTTAATGATAGCAATCTGATTACACCTTCCGAGAGACTCCAGACCTTTTGGATCCCGCTCGGTGCTATTAGAGCTAAGTTAATGGGTGGGTGAGGAAATGAATGGCTGCCTAAGTGAATGGATGTGTAATTATGAAATGGGCGATACAGTCAATGTAATTAGCTTGTTTATGTGCGGCACAATGGGTATAGGCAGACGTTAAAGGCTCCTGCGCCCGCGGTGGCAGACAGGCAGGGAAGAGAGAAGACGGAGAGCAGCAGGAGGAGGAGGAGGAGAGGAGAGGAAGGGTGAGTGAGGAATGAATGAGAGAGAGAGCAAACTCCTTATTCAGGCCTTTTCCGCTCACCCGTCACATCAAGGCTCCAAATCAATCCTGCAAATTGGTTTGTTCCTCAACAAGGTTACCAAATGACGGAGGGACGGGGGGGAATGAAGTGGAGAAGGAGACGCGGAATATGAGATAGAGAGGGAATATGTGAGAGCTGTAACGAGAGGGAGATAGAGGGAGGAGGGTGTCCCGGTGTTGACGTATAGTCTAATGCAGAGCTCTGTGTGTATTTGTGTGTGTGTGTGTGTGAGGGCTGAAGGCCGACAGTTTAACCATAGAGGGGGTGAAGGATCCGGCTGATTGTTTGTTACAGGTAAACCCGAAACGGCTGAGTTATGGCGTCCCAGCTCACAAACCACTTTGGTCATGTGGCAAATAGGCGCATGTTGGGGTGTGTGTGTGTGTGTGTGTGTGTGCAGTGTGTTGATGCTCCCGTAACCCCTGTCACGATAAAATATGGGACCCATTTCCTCCCATTCCCAGCTGAGTCCAGTGGAATTGGAGAGCAAATATATAAATAATAGAACAACAGATAAAAAATGGCAGACGCGCCCAAATGTGTTATTCCTCTCCTCTGACCTGATGTGTGTGTGTGTGTGTGTGTTTATGTGTGTGTTTCAGGAACACTTCACGCCGGAGTGTAAGTTTAAGGAGTGTGTGTTTGAGAACTACTACGTCACCTACTCGTCCATCCTGTACAGGCAGACCCAGTCGGGCCGGGCGTGGTACATCGGCATCAACCGGGACGGACAGGTCATGAAGGGGAACCGCGTGAAGAAGACAAAGGGAGCCGCTCACTTCCTGCCCAAACTCATTGAAGGTACAACAGATTAATAAATATATACTGTACAAGCTGTTCCAGAGGCAGCGAGTTATCCCTGAAAGATGCTTTTATTTTATCGCCATCTGCAGTAGAGAACGTACAGGTCAGCATCAAATATTCCCCCAAAACTGCATGTGATTATCATAAAGTGGGCGTGTCTGTAAAGGGGAGACTCGTGGGTACCCATAGAACCCATTTTCATTCACATATCTGGAGGTCAGAGGTCAAGGGACCCGGTCATGCTACTAGCACTACTAGCTACTGGCCGATAGCCGGTTGTTTGGGAACAGAAACGTTAATACATCCACCACAGTACAGGCTGACAGCATGCAGACCATGGGTGTATTATAAGTGATGAATTACAGCCAATATATCCATTATTACAGCAGCATACAGCTAGCAGGAAGCCAACAGAACCAGATATGTCATATGAGCGTGCACGGCGGTGCAGTCTCGTGGGTCTGATGCACGTTCATTATGCCGAGGAAAATATCTCTGGATTCAGCTGTTAGTTAATTTTTCAACTTTTAGGACATAATGATTGAAATGAGGGCTATTAAAGTGTTCCTACTGGGAAGTTGATTTACCTCTTTGTTTATACTGTCACTTGTTTCTACCCAGTCTGAACTATTTACAACCTTGTCCCTCCCCAGTGGCCATGTACCGGGAGCCCTCTCTACACGACGTCGCCGAGCAGAGTCCGCCCAGGAAAACGCCCAAGACCTCCAGTGACTCGCCGGTGCACAAGAACGGCAAGAAGGACCCTCAATCCAAAACCAAAACCTCCACATCCTAGCGCTCAGAGACACGGGTGGGAGAGGAGGGGGTGGAGGACACTGGGCACCAGCGGACACCTGAACGGGGTTGTTAGGGCTACCCCCCCCCCTCCCCATCTGCAACACTGACCCCACGAGAACTCTGCGTACCACAATGCACTGGAGAAAAAGAGCAGAGTGGAGCTGGCCAATGGGAAAGCCCCTTTTACCCACCACAAACCCCCCCATCCACACCAGCCCTCCACCTTCTTATTAGCCTGGGATATAAAAGCAATAACTCCATGAAGAGGCGAACAGTCGCCGAGCATATAGCATGTCACCACAGCGTGTTTTAACCTGCCGGAAGGGAAATCCCACACACGCCCCTCTAGCCGTCATCATCCTTCCAGTCAACCAAATATCCGAGAAAAAGTCTTCCTGGTTTCACCCGCAACGGGGTGCAACGGTCAAATGGGCACATACTTTACAAATGGGTTGTGTTTTCTTTTCCCCACAGGGGTTCCATGCTAATGTTAGCCTGACACGGAGCCATGCTAATGCGAGGCTGTCACAGAGACCCTTGCAGACTTTTTGTTCTGCGGCCATCTGCTCAGTCCACCATCTTCTGTGCGAGTCAGCGACTTTGTAAGATGGCCTGGATACTTGTCAGCCCTGTTTCTGTGTGGTGTGTGTGTGTGTGTGTGTGTGTGTGTGTGTGTGTTCCCTTCTTCTTCCATTCACCTTTGGCGCGATTTGATTAGTTTGTGACATGGACTCAATTTTCCACTCGGCGGCACAAGAAAACCCCTCCCGTCCTCTCCGGCTCTGTTAATGGAGTCTGGAGCTGATCAGAATCTTTCGACCCTTAAACGAGGGGCCAAGAGCTCCCTCGACACACCCGCATAACCACACACACACACTCGTTATTACACTGACATTTATACACACACACACTTTAACGTCCTGATATCCATGAGAGGCGGCCGCAGAAAACGATCTCACGACTTAACACACTTAACACAATGACATGCATTAACACACTCACAAATGCACATGCCGACGTGGTTGGTGAGTGTGTGTGTGTGTGTGCGGGTTCTGGGAGATGATGAGGATGTCATCAGTGAGATGGGGTACTGATGGAGCCTGACTGTTGTAGCTTGTGATTGCACCGCAATAGCTTTTTTCACTGTGGCTGGCCATGCATTGCACAACCCCCCCGAGGCCCACATTCATTATCTGTGGACCCTCTATCACTCAATGTGGTATTCTTGTCTAAAAATACAGACAAAAAATGTGTTTTTAATGAATTATCGCATCCAAATTGTGATACAACCTTATGATGAATGAAAAAAAAAAATGTGCGTATGATCTGCAGATTCCATGCTCCCCCCATCGCTGTCCCCATGCCACAAATATTCTATGTACAACTATTTTTTAAAGTGGCACTCCACCCATTTTACATGTACATGTAAGCACATAGTAAGGAGTAAAAGTCAGGATATCTTGGCTTCGACTGTTATCAGGCCATTAAAGCTGAAGTAGGCGAGATTGGAGCAAATATGATTTAAAAAAGTTATTTTTATAAAACGTGTATCGTATATCGTGACAGTAGTACATGAAACAGGTAACCTGAAAAGAATCATGTGCCCTGTGTCCTCTGGTGTCCTCGGGGGCTCCTAATGGCATCTGCAAGATTTCACAGACCGGAGGAAAACAAGCAGTAAGAGCTGATCTGAGGTCTGCTGTCCAGCTGCCGTCTATGAGAGCCGGCTGTCCATCACTCGCGAACTCCGACCAAACGGTGAAATTAGGCAGCGCTGATCAAATATGAATCAATATTATGTTACGTTAATGCCTATATCTCTCCTCAAATGTTTTCAGAATCATCTTGTAGTGTACGGTTTAGCTGTAAAATGAGAAAGTTTGTGATGCCGCCACCATTGTGAAATCTGGTGAAGGAACGCCAAGTACCGGACATATGACCGGAGCACAGCCAATAGGAACGCTCTCTCAATGAAATGACCTGTGATTGGTCAAAGTCTCCCGTCACAGGCTAGATTTTCTAAAGCCTGAAAACAGAGCCATGAGGAGGAGCAGAAGTCTAGTTATCTCTCAAAACCCTTGAATTACAATATGCTGAAAGGTTATTATGGAATTTTTGCCCAGTGTCACCAAAAATATACTGCCTACTGCCGCTTTAAATAGGCGTTATCAGTCGCTATAAGCGCCATAGTTGTGGGTCATTAGGGGCCTACTACACCTACTACGTTGTAAAAGTGAAAGTAAAACTTAAAAGCAACACTTTCTAACATGTTGTAAAACTGTATGAAATGTCACGTTTCGAACATGAACACAAACTTTTAGGTTTAAGCAACAAAATTACAACTTCTTAATGTTTAATGTTGTAATGCAAAAAACCCCCACTTAGTTAAGTTTAGGGTTAAAATAACTACGAACACAAAGACAACTCCACATTGTTGGTTTGGGGGTGTAGCAGGCCCCTACTGACCCACATCTATGGGGCTTCTAGCGACT
>CAKAKR010033707.1:12701-59989 GCA_916700685.1 Adelosebastes latens
ATAGTGACTGATAACACCTATTTAATAGCCTGATAACAGTCTAATCGGGTGAACAACACCATAGCCGACATGACCACATGAATCACTTGCTTGCTGAGATTTTTGTTTCTAAATGTGTTCAAATGATTTACCATACATCTCTACTGGAGACTTTGGTTATGATGCAAAGGAATTCAAGCCTTCTTTACTTGTCATTTCACAAGTCATATATTATGATTACTGTGAGTGTTTTGTTTTAAGAAACCAAAGTCATATATATAAATAATGATAGCTGTAGTAGGCTACATAAGAAGGATGGTGATTCTAAAAAAAAGAGATGGGAAGATAGATGTGTTATATTTACTTTGATCACATTTTTTTTCAGTGTCTATCTGATAGACTCTCTTGGTAAAGAAACTAACTACTTGGAATATTTCACTAGGCTCGTTCGGGAGACCTTGTCGTGTGTGTTTCCATTTGTTTCTTTCCATTCAACACAAAAAGCAATCATTTTTTCCTATCAAACTTTCTTGGTACAATATGCCCGGCAGGGTAATTGTTTCTGCCTAATGTTTATGTATTGTGGCAAGCGAGGGAGTCCTGTGTTTGCAGGAGGTAGCGGCGAGGTTAGATTGATGATCGGGGCTCAGAGAGAGGGACCGACCAAAGAAAAGAAAACAGAGAGTTTTAGGGGGGAATAATTTACGGTGACGAGCAGACGAGAAAGAGTTTTAAGAGGGAATTATGGTAATGTGGACGGCGTTTTCCTGAACGAACACGCACACGTTTACACGCACTTCTCATTTCATGCATAATCCTCTGCTCCCCTGTAACCTGTGGTTGTAAATAATAATAGCTGATAACCCGTGCAGAATAGAGGCGAGCTGCTGAGCAAATTAATCTGCTACCTGAGAGGTGAAGCAAACTTTACTTCTGTTTTTCCTGGGGAGAGGAAGAGGACAGATTAGTTTACGGAAGGAGAATGAAAAGAGGCAGTTTGAGATGGGAAAGTTACTGATGATTCAAGAAATAAACTAAAGGACGGACTTGTGAGGAGCAAAGAAAATGTGAATTATTCCCATGACTTTTTTGCTTTATTGAACACAAGCTACTGTTAAAACCTCACTTACACACTAAAGACCTTAATTAAACCGTTAAATAGACCCTCAGGTCGGCGTGTCCGACCAGTCACCCCCTGTGGATCGCTAAATCCAGAACGTAATGTTTGAGTATTATTCGCCAAGTAATTACACAAATGTTTAATTAAATGTGGCTCCTGCCTGCTAGAAGAGAATTAAGACTGTGTGGGACTAAATAGAGAGATGAGAGGAGAGGAGGAATTCAGCAAACAGACAAAGCCATGACTTCTTTGACTACTTCTACTGTATGTTTTAAGGGCTGGGAAATCTATGTTGCAATATTTTCTTGTGTATGTGTCATGTTTGTTGTTTTCTGACTTTAAATCAAAAGAAAAAAAGGAGAGTTAAGGGCTAATGTTTTAGTTCAGGCTATTAATGTACTATGGAAATAATGAAAAAAAGTGCTGTAATTTAGATGAAGTTCAGATGAAAGGTATGGACAACAGGCAATGTGTCAAACATAGACTGTATATATAGATGGACGAAGCGTCTCCACTTCCTCCCACCGTACAAAAGTGAAGCCAAAATATCCTACATACAGGAGCTGCCATCTTGAGATTTTGACGTCAACAACTAACCATAATATCTCTATAACTACATTTATGATCAAATTGACACATGTTCTATTACACAGACTCGTGACGGTTATAGAAAGTTACATCTCCTCTCTCATACAATTCCCGAACCTCCGGCTGCGACTACTTCACTCAGAGCAGCTGTCAATCACAGCTGTCAATCATGACGTCTCTCCCCCTTTTGTAGCATCAAATGACTAATTAAAACCAAACTCGTCAGAAAAATGAACACTTGAACATACATCAGCGTGATAAGAACTATTTAAAATGACAGAAACCAACTTTATTTGACGTTTGCTTTGACTTTTTAGTTTGGCCCATGTCCCATCCGCTAACATGGAGGAGGCGGGGTTTATGACCTATACTGCAGCCAGCCACCAGGGGGCGATCCAGATGTTTTGGCTTCACTTTTGAGGAGCTGTCATGTCGTCCATCTTTATATACAGTCTATAATTTGAAATATGTGAGCATTTAAGAGGCATTGAGGGTCTAATGAAAGATGAGTTGCATCATGGGAAATGTAGGATCCAGCATTTTTCTGTAGCAAGCATGACACTAAAAGTCAGGATATCTCGGCCTCTGCTGCCTCAATTTTGACCATTCTTTTTTTAACCTGCCTCTGGTGAGTACCCCAACGTAATGGAAGTGCAATACTATATTGCTCCAGAGCCCCTTTAACTCTTATTTTCTGTTGATACATATATGCCTGTACAGATGCAAAAAATAATAATAATAGCACATGAGGTGGCATTTCTACATGAGAGAGGATTCAGACTTGTTTTGAGATATTAGTAGGGCTACAATCACATCTCATTTCCTGCCTCAGACTTTGTGTTAAAGTGACTTTAAAGAGCCAAGATTTTATTAATCCGAGCCATCAGATCTCAGACATCTAGTGAGTAGCGGATTCATATCTCAGTTTACTGAGATATCCACGCAATGTGTGGACTCAGTGATTAAATGCAATCCATTACACTTATAGTTGCATGAGTATCTGCTCATTTTGCCGCTGTAGGTTAGTTTTTTATTCCACTTCTGTTTGAATACTCATCCTCATGCTACTCAGCAAGATTAATTATTTGTGACAGGAAATTTTATGTTAGTGCCCCATACTTTTTTTGGGCCGTCTGACAAATACTGTCCTATTTTTTCATTCACATCTGTAATCTAGAAGCTGTAACAGATATTATCTTTTGTATTCCTATTAGATGTTACCTGTTATTGGAGTATTATTAATATATTTGCAGGTGGGGAGGTATTGATGTTAAAAGAGGAGGCGTGGAAATGTGTATCCCACTCTGTTTGCAGTGATTTTTCTTTGCATAAAATCATTTATTGCGTGTGGAAAGTTTGCATGATTGCATGAGTGTGTGTGTGTGTTTTTCACAGACTCGTGTGTGTATGTTTTGCAGTGTTCATACTCGCCCATTTGTCTCCGCTGTAAGCCAGAAATCAGCTGTTATTCCAGCCTGTCTGCTCTGCGGCCTCCAGGCTTCACTTCAAACAGGTCCGTGTGAATTACGAGATGCAAAGATTGCCATTTATCTCGGCCCGCCGTCTACCTGAGCACATGTTTGATTAGCGGCTTAATTTACTGCCTTTAACTCGCTGATAAATGTCTTTGGATTCTAAATGTTAAATATTGGCCTTTGGGCTCGCAGTCTCTTGAGTATATGAAAAAAAGATGGGAGAGGTGTGCGTTTGTGGATATCGGAGGGGGTTAAATGATGTATATCTGATTCAGCTTCACACACTTCTCTCCCCGGGGACTCCCCTCCCTCCCTTTTCTCCCGAGTCAGGGCCCTCCCTGCTTACTGAGCGAATTACAACTGCAGCGAGGGTCATCCGGGGTTGTGAAGGACTCCGAGAGAAAGAGAGAGGCATGTCACATATTGTAGTGTAGCTAACTCGCAGCCTCACAGCCTCCCTTTGAAGTTTCACTTTTGCGAACACAACTTCCCTTTAACCTGGAGGCAGTATGCATGTGTGTGTGCGTGTGTGTGCGAGCTGGTATATATGTGTGTGTGTGTGTGTGTGCTCTAGATCTCACTCATCAGCTTTGGTCTTTGTGTGTAATCGTTTTGTAACTGTGATTGAATATCTCTGTATGTCCAATATGTGTGAGGGAATAGGCGGAGAGAGAGGGAGGAAAATAGAGGATAAATCAGAGGCCAAATCGATGAGTACGAGTCCTTGGGCAGAAAGCAATAAACTCCATTAACAAGGTGCAGCCACATTATCTGGGAGGGTGTGAGAAAAAAAAAAAAAAAGGATTAATATTGATAGAGAAACCAACTGCGTGTTTTATTAGAGCTTTTATTTTTCTAACACTTTTTTTCCTTTTTTGTGAGCTGGGTTGCTGTTAAAGTGTGTGTGTGTTACTTTGAGGTGGAGTCCCTTCACCACATCTGCAATGCAGCAGAAAACACAAAAAAGAGAGGGAGGAAGAGAGAGAGAGGCTCACGTGACAAAAGAGTGACGCCGTCCTCGGACAGATTTTCTCTCCCTCCCTCTCTCTCTCTCTCTCTCTTTTTTTTTTTTAGCTGCTCCACAAAATGTGCTTTTATACTGGAAATCAGAGCACCCAATGTCACATCCTGTATAGTATTGATAACAAACATATATGTAAAAACATTTTTAAAAAAGCGCACCCACGATCCACAGACACATCTGCATTGCACACACACAGCACCCTGCACCAAGCCAGCGCAGATGTGGCTAAATGGGGGTGACCTTTACAAACAGATCATGGAGGGACTTCACCTCTCACAAGCTAATGCACCAACAGTGTTTTAGTGGTGACTTTACACTGTATACTATGCTAAAAAATGTCTTTATTTACTCCTTTTTTTCAAGTGTTTTTTAGTTGGATTGTGATTTGGGTGTTTCTCAGTGACTTGTAATGAAATATATGAGGAATTTCGGAGTATTGGTATGAATCATTGTAGGTCTGTCCATGTGTGTTTGTTGATTTGATGTGTTTATTTTGCTGTTTAAATGCATATCTGTGTCTGTTCTCCTGTCACACAATGTGGGATGTTGAGCTCAATCTACAAAGAGAGGAAAACAAAGTACGCCGAGACTGTACAGGGTCTCAAACCTCCCGATCCCCCACAATCCTTCAGCACCCCCGTCAATCAAAGGCCGACTAACCGACCTCTGACCTTTGATCTCTTAACGAGATTTTAATTGGCTCACCGGCAGCACGTGGACTGCTCACTCACCGTCCGTCTCTCCCTCCAACACATCTTCTACCTGTGTGTGATCGATCCTTGAGGGATTTTTTTGACTTTTTTTTTTGCTCTTCTTTGTACTGCATGGACGATCCAAGTTATTGTGACAAAGTCTTCCAGAAAAGATGTTAAGGAAATCACCATAATCTTACTTTCCTTCCTGTCTTCCAAATGCAAAAAGAGTGCTTCAGTCTTCCAGCTATCAAAGCCACAATGACACTATTTTTGTATACAAAATGGGGCAAAAAAATATATCTATATATCTCTATATATAAATATATCCATGCAAATGTGGTTGGGGTGCAGTAACTCCCCCTGTTGCTGGCCAGGTGGAATAACACAACTACCATCCAAACCCATGGATCACTTGAGCTGAAAAGGACTACAGAGAGCCGTGTTTGAAACTCCTGGGTTGAGGTAGAGGATCACAGACAGGCGGGACTACAAGCATGCATGCGCCAATCATTTACTGGACACCTTCAGAGAAACAGTCTTTACCCAATATTTACTCTTTAACCCCTTAAGCCCCCATCCTCAACACTCTATTATCCCAAACTCTTGTCTCTGCATTTGCAATATGATCTGTATTTATTTCTATAATAACTTACACGAAGTCAAGGGAGACATATTATTGGATATAATTGAATAAAACAAACTAATATATTTGTATGATTGTAACGCTGGTCTGATGAGTTTTTTTGGGGTGCCTATGACATACAACCTACATTTTATATATATTTATACACTTATATACAGTCTATGGTCTGGACCAGGGGTATACAAAGTTGGACTCTGTGGGGCCCCCCTCAGACAAAACAACGCAATGCGACAGACGAAGATTCTCTGGCAAGTTCTTGAGTTCTGAAAGGTGCTTTAAGATTTCTAAGCAGATTTATTAGCATTTATTCACAATATTTTTTCAGATATATGATATCCCAGAAAGTTTAAGTCACTCCGAATCTAAAATTCTGTGTGTTATGTCTGTGTTTTCAGATTTGAACGAGTTATGACTCCTAGAAGAAGTGTGACGCAAACTGTGGCAATACGGTGCTAAGGGTTTTAATGACTCCATGAGCTGTGTGCTACTGCTGCTGCTGCTGCTGCTGACTGTGTTGATAAGCGTCAACTAACTTCCTGTTTTCAGAATACAGGCATACACCTGTCCTTTTTTCCCCTCATGCAGCATCTGCCTCACGTCTTTCCCTCTGCGCCTCCCCATCAACATGAGGCGCATTTAAAAACCTCTGATCTGGACCAAGGGGGAAATGATGATACATTGTTGGCTTTAGTTGTAGTTGCTTTCATGTCCACACTGACTTTTAACGAACAAAACCAAAAGGATTAAAGGAAGGAAGTCACATGCATTGACAGATACTCATTAGAGTACAGTTTTTGAAAGCACCTTTACAGCATACAATTATATTTTAAAGATCCAGAAACACCAACCCGACATCAGAGAACTAACGTCGACGAAGGCCGACCGTTGAGTCGCCTCACGTCGCCTTTGTCTTGGCCAAAGAGTTGCACTTGAACACACCGCAAAGACTACAGCTAACGGCCAGTTAGCACGTACGTTCTGTGCCTGCGTGAGATGAAATAACTCTCCAAACCAGCAGGTGGCGGTAGTCTGTATTTGTCAGTCAAAAAGGTAAAACCAAAAGACCTAAGACGGCGGATATACGAGTACGTACATGAAATAAAAAAGCGTCTGCCGACCATTTTCACACCACTTTCACTCACCACTTAGCTTCATTCCAGATGGCCATGTCGTTGTGAAAATATCCGTGTATTGGAATGATCAGATGAGATGAAGATGACAAATGAGAAGAGCCTTCTGTGCTTTCCTCACTTCCCTCTCTTCCCGTGCACTGATTCGTTTAAGCTGAACAGCCAATCAGAGTGATTTCTCTCACCCGACGGGCACCGCCGCTGTTTCAATATGCTGAATCGGCCGAAAAACCTCCAACATGGGCAGACTAGAGCCAAAAACTAGGCCGACTGACGCTCACCGACGGCTCCAAACTGTCTACTGACCGTCAGCTTGTTGTGTCAGGACCTTTAGACACTAGTATGCTTCCAACAGTTTGTGTTTGACCCTTTCCTGTTTCAACATGACAATGCTCCATGTGCACAAAAACAGCTCCATTAAGAAATGGTTTTCCCAGTTTGGTGTGGAATAAGTTGACTGGCCTGCACAGAGCCCTGAACCCCATCATAAAGCTTTGAGATTAATTGGATTACCTTGTCTCCCAACATCAGTTGCCAACTTTACAAACACTCTCGTGGCTGAATGAGAGCAAATCCCCGTAGCCAGCCTCCAAAGTCTGATGAAAACCTTAACCAGAAGAGCGGGAGGCTTTTATAGCAGCAGGATTACATGTTTTTGGAATAAGATTAGGGTGTTTACATGCTTTGTTCAGGCGTCCACAAACCTTCTGCCCATATAGTGTACTTTGATGTCCGAACACAAAATTCAATTGGCAGACTTTTAATTTGAAATCTCAGATAAGACACAAGTTCATCTCTGTGGGGTAATTAGGTAGATAAACAAAAAAAGAAAGTGATTACACTGATGGGTTTTCAATATAATTAAAGTGAGAAAGAAAGTGGGAACTTTGACACCATGTTGGAATGAAATATAACGATCATCTCCGACATCGAGCTGTTTAATCTTATTAAATTGTTTTCACAGCGACTTCGTATGTAATCTGATTCCTATAATCCTCTTACTTGTTATTTGCTACTTTTACTCGTGAAAATAACTGTAGGTAAGCAATCAATCTGATTTAACTTACTTCTGAATTAAACAGTGATCTATTAGGGTTGCCCTCAAGAGAGATCTCTGAATTTGAGTCGCTGCCAACGGAGGCTTTAATATATACACTCCCTCATGACCACAGATTTGATGTGCGACTTGACACTAGCTGCTAGCTGTTAATAGTTAGCTTCTATGGTAATTAAATTGGCGGCAGGCCAAATGGCAGCGACGGTGGATCATAAATTACGGTGGCGTGGATGGCCGTGGAATGTGAGTGAGAGCAGACGTGGCATGAAGAGAGACGAGTAAAGGGACATGGAGAGGAGGATGGAGATGTTTTACTGCTGGGGCCTTTGGGGAAATACAGTAAAACAGTTTGATCAACTTGGCGTTTTACTGTGAAAATAATGGCTGATGTATCACCTCTATATGTCCACTTATTATTACAGTGGGTGACTGCACAAATTTTATGTCACAACTGCAACAGACAAGAACACAGACTGGACAATATGTGACATGTCTCTATCAACGTGGCATCAGCAGCAAGGCCACTATAGGATTAGTTTCTTGGCTACGCTTTTCATAGCATTGTTAGAAAGCTCCAGGCAATTTATCACTCAATGTGAAAAAAAAAATGAGTTCTTGCTCGCTCTACTTACATACTTGATATTCACGAATAACCTTGATATCTATGGAAAGCTAAGAAACTTTCCAATGTGAATGAATGACACTTCCAAAAGGGCAATATTCCAGTTTATATACTGTTAAGGCTGCTATATGTACACTCTCATTGTGTTGTTTTATTTATGTAAAACATGACAAATGAGGAAACAAGGCCTCCTAACTTTTCACTTTTCACTTTTGTACATAAAGGATGCACTACAGTACTTCCTGTATTGGCACAGAGCGTTGGCGCTGGACATAAGGCTACGTTCCAAATCGCATACTTTTTCTTTTTACTTTTAGTACATACTGCAGCTGCCTTTACAAAGTACATACTGTTGCATGCAGTATGCATACAATTTGGACATACTACTTCGTCATAACATTGCACCTTGAACTTTGACCCCTCTTGCTCATAGATCTGCTGCACAGAGGATTGTGGGTCAGAATAGCCAGAAAAGCATGCAGGCTTGCATATGTGACCGGATGTAGTAGGACATCCTGGTATTTTTGGCATAATGCATTTGACATACTAATGGTGCCTTCAAATGAAGCTCGTGAACTCGTATTTACAACATGGGAAGTCGTGCACAAAAAAAAAAAATTAAAGGTCCCATATTGTAAAAAGTGAGATTTTCATGTCTTTTATATCATAAGGCAGGCTAAAGTGATATATACATACTGTGAAAGTATCAAAACACTCAATCCATGGTGAAATACACACAGCCCCGTATTCAGAAACTGTGTGTTTGAAACAAGCCGTTAGGATTTCTGTCCATTTGTGATGTCACAAATCTACAATATTTAGACCATTTCACAGTTTTAAATGTAAACATTCTAAATGTGTCCCAGTTTATTCCTGGTTGCAGTGTATGTAAATGTCATCGGCTGACAGGAAGTAAACATGGACCCAAGCTGTTTCTTTGCAACGCAATTCTGTTAAAACGGAGCGTTTCAGACAGAGCGTGAATACAGGTATATTCAGACAGACAGTATGAGGAAAATAATGTGTTGTTTGAAAATTAAAGCATGTAAACATGTTCTAGTAGAAACCCAAAATACAAACATGGAACCTGAAAATGAGCATGATCTGTCCCCTTTAAGGTGGGGAATCCAATATGGAGGGTCTATAGCTCAGGGCGATGAACCAAGGGTCAAATGTGGATAAATGACTAGTGCAGACCTAAAGGTGTCACAGCTATAGGGACCCATGGAGTTGGAGCACCAGTTTGATGTGGTAACGTCGCTTCAGTGTGTTTTCTTTGTGGTCCCTATGTTAAGAGAGAAGACGGTGAGGAGGAAGCAGTAAAGGGTGACTTTGGGTTAAAGGGGACACCTGTCACTTGATAAACTGGGTGAGAACAGGGCGTGGTCTTCATCTGAAGACTCACAGTGACACAACACACCCTCCTCTCCCTCCTCTCCCTCCCTCCCTAAGGTTGTAATTGGAGCAGAGTAGACAGCAGTTGGCCAGGCTCAGGCTGGCCTGACTGACAGACAACAACAGTCCAAACCAACACTTTACACTGAGGAGCTCCAGTGAGCTGCAAAAGAAGAAGAAGAAAGAAAGAAAGAAGTTTGGATTAATCTGAGGAGCTTTTTGAGACCTTCTTCGGTGTTGGGAGGTCACCATGAGAAGCCTGGAGCTGTTCCTGCTGGCATGTTGCCTCTGCAGCCTGAGCTCACTGGGAGGTAAGTTAGTAGTAGCCTATTACTTCTTAACATGTTGCACCACTACTACACTAATATCACATGTAGAATAACCTTAAAAATAACCTTAAATTGACAAGAAGCCACCAGTAAACACCAGTAAACACCAGTAAACACACCACAGACCCAATATGTGAATATTAAACACATTATAACAAGATTAAATGTGTTCAGTCATGCTAATGCTAACATAAGCTAATGCCAGCATGCTCACTGTGACATGCTAACATTTTTTTTTATTTTTTTTATTTCAAAATGACAGTATCCATAGTAACAGCAGAAAACATTACAAAAATTTACATACAGAAGAAGCACAGGGAAAACATAAACAAAGAGCTGTGTCAAACATAAAAGGACAACAGAAATGAAACAAAACCAACATAAAATAAAAAAAAAATAAATACAAATAAATAAATAAAAATAAATAAGAAAATAAAATAAAAAAAATAATAATAAAAAAAAGACCATGTGAGAGTATGACAGTAATTTCACTTAAAAACTTTAAAGATATTGCATACATTCATTGTTTTCATTGCTTTTTTGTTATGTGAGGAAGAAATTGTTGACAGATAAAGATCCATTTCTTTCATAAATACAAAGAAATTAGGCTTTTTTTGGTAAATTTACACTTGTGAATGTGGAACTTTGCGAGAATTTAAATTAAATTAATAATAAAAAAATGCATTACTGTCTTTGTCACTGTAATCATAGCAACCAAATATAATATTTCTATAGTACAGTGCAAAAAATCTGAGAAAATGTTAACAAGTATAAAATTATTGACATCTTTCCACAATTCACATGTAAATTTACAGGACCAGAATAAATGAGAGCAAGTTTCAGGATGTGATTCGCAGGAGGAACAATTTACATCTATATGTCACTCTTTAACTTCTGTAAGAAATGTTTCACTGGATAGAATCTGTGGATCAACTTAAAGGACACCTCTTTTACCTGATTCGTTAGAAGGAACTTTTGCGGTAAGGACCAAACTTTCTTCCGGTCAATATCACTAACAAAATTACTCCAATAAAATGTTGCTGCCGGAGTAGAAACCACGCTGTCCTGAAACAAGGCCCTTATCCTGGAGTTCATACCTGTGACATGCTAAAATGCTAATGTTTCAGTTCAACAAAGCTCTTGGCAAAGATCTTACCCGTTTGTAAATTGGACATCGGCTGCCAAAGATTTACATATTTTGAATTGCTGACAGATGTTCACAAACGCCAAAACACATCAGTGACTGTAATGGGCGGAAAGCTGTCAAGATCCTCCTAATTCATAAAGATAGATATAATAAACTAACTTCAGTTTTTTAATATATCGCCCCTTTGTCTCTGTCAGATTCTCTTTATATGGGTGTTTGTCTTTCGTACTTTATACATTTCTGGTGACAGATGATGATAGTCTACCGTAACTCCGTACGCTACCCTCTAAAATAATGTTGGTGCGCCCCAGAATGCTCTGCGATTTCCCATTCCCTATTGCAAGCATCCTTCACATGCCCGAACACCAGCCTTCAGCGTGGTTTTACCTCATCTGATCTCATTGTATTTTAATCTGGTTTATTTACCAAGTCCAAACCAAGAAAATGCTAAATTCTAGCCTTCTACATCCACCTCCCAGCCTTGCCCATCGGCAGCCATGCTTCCCCGTGCCTAGCTAATGGGGACGCCTTGCTCGGTGATCGCTGTCATTTATTCCTGTCAGGTCAGATCCTGCCGGGCCCACAGCAATGCCAAACGTGATGAATGCTGCATCGCCAGAGCTGCTGATTATAAATGTGTCTAACCTTCAAACACTGCGGAGGAAATGGGTGGAAATGAAGCCAGAGTTATGTATGAAACTGCCGTGGAGTGTAATCGTTTGGGTACGTTCACAGCTTTACAGGCCTGTTGTGAGACACTTCTATAACTGCTACTTCTATAACACAAGGATTATGGTCCAAGGGGTATTTATTATACGGATTTTGACAGTTTTTATGTAGCATCCATGTGGTATATGTGTTGCAGGAAGTTCAAGTTTCTTTATTCGTCATATGCACAACAATTACAGCAAACAGTCGTTGGCAATGAAAATCTTGGGTCTCAGGTACCCTTCCACAATGCTCATTAAAAATGTATATATAAAAAAGGAAAATAACACAAGTAAAAGCAAAATGAGTGAATATATAAATATAAAATAAGTAATGTTAATATAGCTTTGTGGAAAGAGTATTAATTGTCAATAAAAGATACATTTCTTTATTATTTTAATGTATAATCATCCTGAATCTGCATTATTTTGTAATAAAACTTAACAGATTTAGTTTTTTACCGATGTTACTACAAATGGATGTTGGCACATATCCCCCAAGGAAAATGTCTATGGCTATAATCAAAGATTCTTAAATTTTTTGATTTGATAAAGAACATAAAGGCTACATCCACACTACTACATTTTTATTTTAAAACGCCATTTTAAAACTAAAGTGATCTCTGTCCAGACGAGCGTTTTAGGGCCGTTTCAGAATTAATCTCCGTCCATATTACCACGCCTGAAAACGCATATCACATGACCATTCACGTTCACTGGGCATGCGCGTGCCGGTGTAAACAAGAAGCGGCACTGGACATGGGAATTGATGCAAAGCGCTCGAATAATAGCTTCCCTTCCGCGCATGTAGGCAGTAGTAGCATTATAAAATGCAGAATTGAACTGCACAACAGCTGCTACTGCACTGGTGGTCGGGGCTGATGTTATTTATTTTCTTCCGGAAAAGGTTCACGTGATGGGGGCGTGAACACGTCATGACTGATAAGACCCGATCAAGAAGCGAACGTCGGTGTCTGCGTCATCGTTTTCAAAGGTCTCCGTTTCTGTCCATCCAGACTAAAACGCAACCCCGGAGTTTTAAAACTAAAACAGTTTTTTCAAACGTCTCCGTTTTAGGGACTCAAAAACGCCGGAGTAGTGTGGACGCTAGGCATAAACATAGCAAAAGTCATGTGTTTTAAAACAAAAACGTATTAGTGTGGATGTAGCCTAAGAAAACACATTTGTATTGTATTGTTGTATTTGACCATTGATCGCTTTAGCACACCATTGCTCTGTTACAAAAAGTCAACTTTACTCTGTAACCAAGTCACTGAAATCTCTCTATAAGCCGCCGCTCCACTCTCTCTCTCTCTCTCCCGACACTCATTTGAATTGTATCCCTGTTGCTTTGTCTTTCCAGTCAATGTAAGTGGTTGGTGAGGCAGAACATCCGTCTAGTTAGGAAGGATCGGCAGGATGCTCCATTGATTTCATTGACTTCGAGTGGCTACAACTAGTCTGGCGATCTCCTGCTGGGCGACACATCCTGACATATTAACTAATTCTGGGAAGCATCCGCTCACCGCGCGCTATCGACTGAGTCACTGAGCTAGAGGCGTTCTCATATTTGGATGCACAACACACCTCGCCTGCCAATCAGTTAGCTTCGCCCTCACTTGTCACCAGTGTGATGGGTTTTGCACACAAAGCACCCAGCAGAAACTTAAGTTAAAAGGGTTCATTTTATGAATTTTAAGCTGTGACAGAGACAGGTACAATATTACTATTATTGTCTGCTGATGGGTTATGAACAGCTACTAATAAATGAAGGATGCAATGGCAGCCTGATTTGGTTTATGTCTCTCCTGACTTTTAATGAAAACGACATAAGCAATGGATTCCTCATAATCATACAATCTGTCTGTCATACAGGTGCGTCTGATGTGGAGAAGGCTCTGATGAAGCAGCTCTTTACCAGCTACAACCTTAAGGTGCGGCCGGCATCCAGACCTGAAGAGAGGATCATGGTCCGCGTGGGTATGGTCCTCTCCTCCTTAGTTGGACTGGTGAGGCACGAGAACACTTATATACTTATGTATATTTACATACTCTACATGCGCAACCAGAATGTAACGAAACAGTACCAGATGTATAGGATATGATAAAAACTGAGGCTAATATCCACCCATGATTTTTCACCAGCTCAAAAGCAAAAGTGCAGAAAATAAAGCCAAATTCAGTTTTTGGATAACGGGGGACTTTTACATAGCAGATTAGAGCTGAAGTTTTATTAACATTTCTCAGTTGAAATGCTGTTTTGAAGCATGTAATAGGATGATTGAATGGATGATCCACATGACAAACAGTCAGCAACTGTGACAGAAGGTACCCTATGGTCGAAATGTTAAATGTTAAACTCTAAATTGTTGTTTGTTTCATTCATAAACATGCAGCTTATGGTGTTGAGGTTAGTATATTCAAACTAGTTATAGACCCTTTTACAGTTTGCAAACAATGATGACGTACATAAGTTTGGCAATGGATGTACGGTGGAGTGCAATAGCTTGTCAAGCTATGCAAAGATCGCGAATGCACCTGTTACACCTGTCGCTATGAAACGACCGTGATCCTGTCGGGATTCTGTAGAACTTGAGTCCGATGTTGGAATATATCGATTCTCACAACCAGACATTTTGATGCTGGTAACCGTTTTAATTCAACGTTTAAAGCTTGCTAACTCAGCTGGGCCAAAACGCCACTTTCGTTACCAACATGCGTACGCATATTTTTGATGCCGTCAGCTGTAAAAGGGTCATACTGTTTGTAGCTAAAGGATATTCTGGCTAGTTTCATAGGCATACTATACCCAAAAAAGGCTCCAAAACAGAACATGCAATGTGCAGTAAGTAGGTTAGGTGATGTGACCCATCAAAATAGTGATTTTTGAGGGGTTTCATGTGACAGTCAAGACAGTGAATCTCCTGGGTATCTCTCCCATGCTTTTCCTTCTTCTTACTTGACATTTTAAACTGGGGTTCCTCTGCCTCAGGAACAGCTTTGCCTCTGATAAATGCGTATTTAAAAATCAAACCCGACAGATGTCTCTGTAAAGGTTTCCAGCACAGTGGTTGCTCCCCATGCTGAGGACCACTGTACTCCTATAGTCACACATGACAGGATAACAAAATCCCCTACTGTACCTCTAAATGTAGTTTTAAATTAAAAACTGTGAATATATCTGAGAGCCATCTGGTTGTGAAGTCAGTGCTTGCCGGCCTGCTGAGTCAAATGGCACACGGAGTTATGCTACTGATGTGAAATACTGGATTTTTATTCACCCATGCTGGTAGATAGTGTTTTAGCAACATGCACTGACTGGGCTGTGTGACTGCGTAACACTCAAACACACACACACACACCAGGTCACTTTATCTGTTCTTTAATTTCCCCCTTGGCTCTCTTCTCAGTCACCGACGCACATATCCACATAGTGTCACATTTACATACACATCTACTAGTGAGCGTGCTCCTTCCGACCTCCACTCAAGGTCAGTCCCACTCCGGAGAGGAAGTCACATGGGCCTCGAGTCCTGGAGTGGAACGATCTTGAAAAACTGACCCACTTGGATGCTCTCCGTCCCCGTCTGCCCAGAACTAGTCGGCTGGATAACAGCGGCGTTATTATTATTAACATTCCCCCAGAGTTACAGCCAAACTGTTACAGGAATCAGTAAGTGATAGGTCAGTGATGTCTGTTTGTGTGACGGTGACGGTGAGAGAGCGAGATTGTTTAAGTCAACCTCCCCCCCACGACCCTCCCAGCTGTCTCCCTGACATTCCTCCCAGCGTTTTAAATAGCAGGCCCCGGCTCAGGGAAGCTCCACCTTCCTCCTGGATAGACAATCACATGCTCATACAGTTATTAAATGACTGATACGTGCAAACATCTTTACCTCTATGAGCCCTGTCCTGGAAGTAGCTGTGTGTTTGTCAAACCAGCAAATGACTGTTTTGTCTGCTTGTTTGGAGATACTATCAACAAGTATAGTATGTGTGTGTGAGTTATGTAGCCATAACTCTTTTGTAATGTAATAACATTAATGTAATGTAATGCAATTTGTGTCATAATCAGTGGGCAACCTTCGGTTCTGAAAAGTGAAGCCAATGTGGAGGTGCCTTATACTTGCCTTCTCTCAAATAGCCAGCAGGGGGCGACTCCTCTGGTTGCAAAAAGTCTATGAGAAAATGACCCTACTTCTCACTTGATTTATTACCTCAGTAAACATTGCAACCTTACAATTGCAATTCTAGTTGCCCTAGAAGTAGATCTCCATGCAGTAGAACAAAGTATGTGAAATGTTTAATGTAAAAGTTTATTTGGAAAGCTGTAGGATTCTCTCGCGCTGCTCTCTCTGCAATTCCCAGATGTCAAAAACAGAGGTGGTAAGTGCATAAGCTGCAGTCAGAATTGCCATAATTACTGCTTGGAAGATGCCATGTTGTGAGAGCATGAATGTGTGTGTATGATCATTAAGAGAATCACCAATAACACATACCTTTTTATATTTTTTTGTTTCCAGAATATGAAAAATGAAGAAATGAGCACAACTGTTGTCATGAATCTGGTAAGTGTGTTTGTGTGTCAGCTCCTCTCACCACACATTTCACTGTGTGCCTTTCCAACACACAATGAATGATGTGCCAGCAGTTTGTCTGAGGGACACAAGAGCTTGTGGCTTTACTAAAACAATAAAAAGTTGCATTCATTAACGCAGAATTGAATAACTTCTTCACATCATGTTGACCAGCTCAACTGTGACTCCATCTCCACTGCAAATAAGTGTATTAATGTACGACCTCCTTTGTGCACAGCTCAGTGGCAATGCACTACACAAGTAACCAAGCGAGAATACTCGGAGTAGTCCTAATAATAAAGAGTATGTGCAAAATGAAAAATTATGCAAATGGTGTTTTGTTATGCAAAGACAAATGCACAAGGGAATCAGCCCTGTGGAATCTAATTACAGCAGTGGAAAAATGAGAAATAAACTGATGAAATGACAAATTGGTTACATATGTTAATGTAAAGTTTCCCCCTTCTGTCATTTTCTGTTTCCCTCTTGTCCCTGCGCTTTTATGTAATTCCCACGTCCCTGCACACATAAACACAAACTCTTTTTAAACTTTTTAAAACAGGAATGGACAGATCATCGGTTGTCATGGAAACCCAAGGAGAACGATGGGATTGAGGTGATGCGTATTCCCGCCGCGAAGGTTTGGCTGCCTGACATTGTCCTCATCAATAAGTAAGCACAAGCACTGCACTCACATTGGCATGAATTAATCAGCGCCAAAGACTTGAGAGGAGAAACCAATTTGGTCACTTTCCTCCGTTTTTATTTTGTCTGGGATGGTTTCTGCGTAGGCCCTGAGGGGCAGTTAGTGTTTACCTTCACGTACATATTGATGTGCCTGCTGCTCCCTGTGTGAAAGACGTGTAGAATAAGATATTTCAACAGTATGACAAATGTCTTATGAGGACAAACTTGGGCACAACTTGGTTTATGCCAAAAATAGTTCCCTTTTTTTCCTTCCAGTTAGGTCATGTTTGTCTATTTATTCAGTCGAAATAGACCCACCCTGCTCATTCCACTGCTCGTGTTGTACAGCTACATGTAACTAACCCTGCCTGTTAGTTATATAGTCCACTTTGAGCCTGCTCCTTACACCTCCACTCAAGGTCATAAGTATTTAGTGTTTTTGGTTATGGGACGCGGTGATGTTGAAGACAAGTTAGCATTGTAAATCTGTATAAAAGCTCCCATGACCCCCATGACCCCCATGACCGGTCTCAGCTAGGTCTGCCGGAGACAATCTACCAGCTAGCATGACTGGACCATAGACTGTAATTAGTGGACGTAGTCACCGTGACGTTACACATTGGTTTGTGGACTACGGTTTTGAAGCCTCGAGTTCAGCATTTAGGCTGTCACCATCTTGGTTTCTTATTGTCGCCCTCTTGTTTTTTTGCAACCAGAAGTGGCTTTTTTTTAGGTGACCAAAAGTGTTTGTTAACTTTCATGAACTGAAAACACACTGTGAAAGGGTCAAAGTTGTAAGACAAAAACACGGATAACTCCCAACGTCGTGGTAGCGACCTGTCAATCACAAGGTAGTCACGCCCTAAACCATACCCTGCTTTATGGTCTATTTGACTCTAATTGGGACCATAATTTACTAAATGAACATCAAATGAAACTAGCGATTGAGACAATAAACTCATGTTTACGTTCTTTTTGCAACCAGAGGAGTCGCCCCCTGCTGGCTGTTAGAAAGAATGCAGGTTTAAGGCACTTCCACATTGGCTTCACTTCTCAGACCTGGACAGGGCACTCTGCTGCACTAACATTACATGGTGCATTTTGCCAGACCAGCTTGCATCTCTGAAGCATGGAATCAATTTGTGAATGTATATAAATCTATTTAGTCTAATTGTGTTATGCATTTCAATAGTCATTTCTCCTTCAGAGTGCAGCAGGAACAATTTTTGCTCTATATTCATGCACTATTCAAGAAATAGAGATACAGAATTAAGATAAGACAACGTACTACTGTATGTACTGTACAGTAATTAAAACAAGCAGAGCCACAAAGTATCTGTTACCACATTGATCATGAATGAGCAGCAGATTGTTTAGTACGTGAAGGAGCCAGAACACCACGCATCTGCACCCAGTGGACATGAAGTTAAAGAGTCCAGCTACAGTACAGTATAGTATCTAATGGATATAATGGAAAAACTCTATGTCACAGCATTGAATTAGAAAATTTAAATACTCAGAACACCGAGCGTAGTCTCTTTTTCTTCCTCCCCCCTGCACACATGCACACTCCCATTAACACCGCTGTAAATATCCCCACTGCTCCATTCATCAACACTTTATAGGCAATTAAGCAGCACGGCTCCCTAAAAACGGATCCGATGGCACCGCTCAGCTACTTCAGCTCACGTGGAACCACGCACATACACACACAAATATGAACATGCACGCAAATACAAAAGCGAGTTGTGTGTATGATCAATGTTGGTAATTTAAGCAGCAGCACCTTCACAGGGACAGGGTTTTTAGGATGGCTGGCTTTAAGGACACAAGCTTCTCCTCGTTAAATCACCCGAGCCATAAAAGCCGAACACTGCACCCTGACAGACGGCTAAATCTGTGTCTAATTGACTCCATGTCTTTGTTGTGCATAGCGTTATGAGCTTAACGGCCAAAACAGCTCTGTATACATCCAGCGTTAGTGCTGCGCTCAGAAGTGTCCTGTGAAATGTGTCGAGTTCCTCCATTTCATCCGTGCCAATTAAAATGTTTTAGCGGGGGTCGTGCAGCCAAATGCTGATATACTTCATAGCTGTGTGACTGCAATAATCACACATACAAGATATAGTTATTATATATACATATAATTACTCACTCTGACTATAGCTTCACCTTATCTTTCTTTGTAGGTAATTTATGCTTCATTTTAAAGACCAAAGAGACCGGAAGGTTGAGTGAGAGGAAGTGGGTTGACATGAAACAAAAAGGCCTATGGCGAGATTCAAACCTGGGATGCTGCTATTGCACATGATATGTGCCGCTGAGTCAGCAGCATAAGCTGTTGATATGTGCTGCACTGTAAAATGGAGACTTTTCACTGCCAGTCATATTTTTGTTTGTGTGTGTCTGGCCACTTCAGGAAGTTGTAATCCCCTGATTTTATTTTTTTTATTAAACCAATTATCTCTGAAGGACATGGAATATGGAGGACGGAATCTGCAAAAATAAAAAATAAATTAATGACTTGATAAATATAAAAATATGTCATTAAATGTAGCAAAATAATATGTTTTAATGTTATTTAATGTTATTAATATTAATAGTGTTTTAATTTGGATGAAGACTGGAGTGCACCTGGCTAGCATATAGTTGATCTATGTGCTCTGACCCCATGACACACATTGAGTGACAGCCCCTTCATTTGCATAATGAGGCAGAAATGCATAAAGAAATGTAAAATGAAATGTGTAAAGAAATGTATAAAGAACAGAATACAGAAATAAATAAGTTTAGGGAAATAAATAAAGGGTGAAATGCAAAGGGAAAATTGTGCATAAATAAATAAATAAATAAATTCATAAATAAATATATACATTTAAAAATAAATATAAAATAAAATAAATGCAAAAATAAATACTAAAATACAAAATAAATGCAAAAATAAATAAATAAATAAAAAATAAATGCAAAAATTAATGAATTAATTTAAAAAAAAATAAAGCATAAATACATTAGCAAATAAAAGGTAAAATAGAAGAGTAAATAAATAAGGGAATTATTACAAAGATAAATAAATAAAAATGCTAATTAAAACAGAAATATCAATTTATGTCACATTTTATCAATTAATTAATGGCTACATTTATTTTTTTATATTATTTTTGCTACATTTAATGACATTTATTTATTTATCTAGTAATTTATTTATTTATTAAAAGATGTTCCATGGGCATGTTTTTCCTAACATACAGTACAGGTATAAGAAAATAACTAGTTTTTAATTCATGTTTTACCTGTGTTTCCAGTAATGACGGGGTGTTTGATGTGGCCCTGCTTGTCCATGTCCAGGCTTATAGTAATGGCAGAGTAACCTGGACTCCTCCTGCACTCTACTGCAGCTCCTGTGGAGTTAAGGTGAACATCAACACATAACACATAATTAAACTTGAAAACATGTGGCTTCATGCACAAATCGTACACATGCACAGATTTGATCTTAACAGCAGACATTTTTAAAACATTGATATTATTCTGGAGGCTATATAACATGATGGAAAAAATAATGCAACTTGCTCATGCATGCGTATATTGCGAGGGCGCACCAGGAAACCACAAGGTGGCAGCGTCAACACGGTAAACAGCAACTGTCTGTCAGTGGCAATTTGAATGGAGTATAGAATTTCAACAACATTTGCAATACAAATATACATGCTGTCAATTTCTGAATCTATTTTATGTTAACAATAAACACTTATAAGACAGGGAAACTGTGTCATACCTTCCTGACTTCTTTTGTTTTCCAGTAGTTGTAGTTTATGCAAGTGCTGTCCAGGGCTGCACGGTGGTGCAGTGGTTATGCACTAGCCTCACAGCTAGAAATTTAGCTAATGAAAAAACACAGAAGAAAAATGTTTACTACAATTATTTATTCATTTAATAACTTTAATGACTTATTAAAGATGATTAAGTCTAGCCTAACAAAATTAGACCAATATGCCATGACAGCACATGTCATTAATTAGGATTTTTCACAGTATATAAAGTAGTATGAAGCGATGCCCAACCGAATCCACAATGGCTTATTCGAGAGCGTGTATTTAAAGATCGAGTAGATTTATTTGCTGAGAGTGACGAGTGGCTCATGAGCCATTTTCGATTACCGAGGCAAATTGCCTGGCATCCAATTTAAGATCAAATGCAATACATCAACATACTCAGGTGGTAGACTTGGCTGTCGGCGCACGTTTTCATGAATCCCACGTAGGATTTTCTTATTTTCTTCTTATTACTTTGTGCAAGAACAAATATAAGAGAAAAAATCATTCATGCATGAGGCCCATTGTCCTCCTTCTGTTCTCGTGCTTTCCATTAATTTCCCTCTTTGTTTCTGTTTCTGTGTCTAGGTAACATATTTCCCGTTTGATTGGCAGAACTGCACCATGCAGTTCCGCTCCTACACGTACGACGTGACAGAGATCGATGTGCAATATGCGCTGGACTCGAAAGGCAACGAGATCAAGGAGATCCAACTGGACGAGTCTTACACTGGTGAGAATTTGGTGGGGAACACATGGATGGATGGATGGAGCAGTTAAGGGCAGGGGTGAAAGTAGGCTGGTACAGTCCGGTGCTCCGTACCACTAAAAGAGGAGACAGCAGCAGCATCAAATACAACCCATCACTCGGTCGAACGATCACATTTCCACAAGAAAACACATCTGCTAACATCAGGTCAACATCCAGTTAGTTGTTTGTACACGTATTAAGGTCTTTTCAGACAGAGACACTCCGCCTGCATATTCGCTTGGATCCGCGGGGTCTGACTGCGCTCCTCATGCAGACAAGCGCTCCCCGAGTAAACACCAGGCGCTATTCGTGGCAACCATGGAAACAGCATCTGTGCACTACTGTAGGCTATGTATCCCCCCTGCCGGTACAACTGTGTTGTGTATCAAATATCCCTAATCACAGCTGGATTTGTTGACACGTAGCAATGCTGTTTCACTTTCATTAACATTGCGAGATAGGGCATTTGTGCTGCATTCATGTGGTGTCGGAATAATCGGAAATACGAGTTCCCCACTGGTAAAATACACGTGAATGCCCCTTTAAGTCATAACAACAACTCAAAACTTGAAAAGTTCTGTCAACATTTACAAATTATTCTGCAACACTTTAACCATTTAAATAAATAATTTGAGATACATGATGTCAAGTGTTTCTAATTTCTTTCTACACCATACAAGCATTGAATCGTGTGTTCAGGGATGCATGAAGCTGGGGGGTGGGAAGAGAACAATATCAAGTGATGACGGTTGGTGTAGCCTAGTAGTACCGGCAAGAGCTTCAATCTAGTTTCACTCCTACTAAAGAGTATAGGAGGCTTTTATGATGGGATATATTCCTTTGCATGACACAGTGAATTACTTCTCTACTCTTTTTAATTTGCTCTCATTAGGCACTTTTGCTCCTGCTTAATATCTGAACCATAGTCACAGGAGTGTTTTTACTCGTTTGACCGTGTTTGCACCTTTATTCGGACCCTCTTGTGGTATGCGGATTTATTGCCATCATCTAAAATCTTAAAGTGTGAATGTTTCCACAGAGGGCGGCGAGTGGATCATCACACACAAGCCGTGCAGGAAGAACATGAACGACGATCACTACGAGGACATGACCTTCTACCTCATCATCGAGAGGAAGCCCCTGTACTACGTCCTGAACATCATCCTCCCCTGCATCCTCATCACCATCATCGCCATCTTTAACTTCTACCTGCCTCCTGACGCAGGTA
The DNA here is from genome assembly GCA_916700685.1 of Adelosebastes latens. NCBI lineage: Eukaryota > Metazoa > Chordata > Actinopteri > Perciformes > Sebastidae > Adelosebastes > Adelosebastes latens. The sequence continues at coordinate 35,671 of CAKAKR010033707.1, forward strand.
CGCCAACCATGCAGAATAATACCAGTTCACCGTGAGACTAATAATGCACACAGTTTCCACTTTGATCTAGCTTTGGTTAGGATTATACAGCCTTATCCTCACTCTCTAAAAACTGCTTACACCATTTCCTAATTGTGTTTGTGTGGGCTAGTTGGATTGGGCAATCACATATTTGTCCAATTACTGTCACAAAGGGATTCCATTTCAGATTAGATAGTTGTTTCCCAGAGAGCACTGCTGACTCAATAACATCTAAAATGAAATAGTAGAAATCAGCCCCACAACTACTGAGAGTGTTCATCTTAGGACTGTGCTTTGTTCACACTTACACTCACATGGTTCAAACAAAAAATATATTGATTAGCTGCAAACATTTTGTAAAAGTCTTTCACAGATTTCCACTTTAATGTCCTTGACTTGTCTCTGTGTCAGGGCCGCTGTAATTGCCAGAGATCAACTGTCAACCAAAACTGACATGTTGAACTTTGTGGTGATGCAGTGCGATGAAGTGTGTGAGGAGAAAAGCCTCTGCTTTGACACTCACTCACCGTGGGAGCATGCACTGCCCTAATGCACATCAATTTTCCCATTACCTACCAATTCTAACCAATCTGTGGTACACACAGTTAGTAAGTGACCACTGAATACACCTGGGAGGCCCTGCTCTATTGGTCAATCAGCTCCACTTAGAATGGGAGATGAATCCTCTATTAGAGTCATTACTGGTGAATTACATGGACCAGCTGCTGCTAAAACAGTAGATCAGCTGAAGGAGGAACAAAATCTAGTGATGAGTTACCAACACAGACTTAAAGGAGCACAATTGTTAAAACAGAGTGAAAACAATTACAGCCATTGGTGGTGACCTGCATGGGACGGCTGTGTAAGATCCTTTCCACATTTAAAAAAATGTTTTCGCCCTACCAGGAGAGAAGATGGGTCTGTCGATCAACGTGTTGCTCACCCTCACCGTGTTCCTGCTGCTGCTGGCTGATAAGATCCCAGAGACGTCACTGGATGTCCCCATCATCGTCAACTACATCATGTTCACCATGATCCTGGTCACGTTCTCTGTCATCCTCAGCGTGGTCGTCCTGAACCTGCACCACCGCTCACCCAGCACCCACTGTATGCCCATGTGGGTCCGTAAGGTGAGGTCCCCGATTTTGGGTACACAACAACCTCCTCATTCCCAGCGGGGGACCCTGTTTTAATTAGTTATTTTTAGAAAGAAATATATGGGGGTCCTGGGGGAGTCAGTCAAAACCTACCAATTGCAGCCTATGCAATTGAAATATTTAAAATAGAGTAGATGGATCAAATGTTTGCCATGGGTCCTAATTTAAAGTGTCACACACTATCAGGTGGCTAGGGCACTCTGTCAGTCATTTTGAAAAGAGACAGACACAGACTTACTCATGTGCTTGGGTCTATTTTACACGATATGCAAAAAACACTGCCATAAACAGACCACGAAGTCTTTATAGTATGTACTCATTATACAATGTCAAAGCTGTGTTTTCAGCACAAGATCCATCATGTTTGTAAGCAACGCCTCCATCACTGTAATAAATGGTGGCCTTTATTAATTAATGTAATGTTAATTTTTATGGTAATTTGGAGATATAGGCAATAGTAGTTTGGGTCCAGGCAGACTATTGTATTAAGTCGACACAGTCCTCAACAACCTGGATGTCATGTTATACCATTAACCTCCATCAGTGGCTGTTGCCCTCACTGTACATTACGTGAAGCTAATTACAGGCCCGAGCAGCAGCTCTATACTTTGCAACCAAGTTCTGTCACGCTTTCAGGGAACACTCACCTCCGAAAGGCTTATACTCAGGTGATTTGCATGGTCTAATGGAGCTAAACTGCTTGGTACTGGATTGATGGGAGAAAAGAACATTATAGGTTCTGCTTCTTTTCACTCCCACTCTTCTGACGATCAGTGTCATGAAATGTGGAAAGGAGAGATTTGTGCACACAGAACAGACATTTTATGGATGTTCAGGTGTGTGTTTGTCTTGTTATTGACTCCAGAACTCTTTGTAATACAACGCAAAAAGGCCAGTACAAGCAACAAGTAATAGATAGCATGCACACTTTAATGTATACTGAGCAAACAGTCATAAATGAGCACAGAAAATATCATGCTGATGGGTCCAGTAGTACCCGAGATTAGCCTCGGACAGACAGACACACACACACATCACATTAGCTCCCCCCAGGCTTAGATGAGATGAGAGAGATGGCTTAGATAATAATTATCTCATTTTAAGTCAATATAAATCATCACTGTCAAAATGGCATTTATCCATACTACTAATGCAATCATTATAATCTGAAAAATGATGGAAACATTGACTTTTCTTCTGTTAGCATTCTTTTATTACACTTATTACGCTTTAATGGCACCACTTCCAAGCTGGCCCTGCCATTTCTCAAACGAATCTTCGCATCGAAGCCAATCAGCTTATAATAGGAAGGGGGAAAAAATCATTACATTTTGAGATACATTTGAGTCGCAATTTTTTTGCCAAAAAATCGGATACATGTTGAAGAAAAGTTGTGCTGTGATATTTTTCATGCACCATTCTTCACCTCACAGCCCTTACAGAGGGAACAGCAGGAAGCCAGAGAGATTGATGTCCCCCCGGCAAATCTAGTGTCAGGAAATATACTGGTGTCAATAACATCTCCCCTCTCCAGCTGTAGAATAATAATAATAATGAATTTAATTTATATAGAACACTTTAAAATACAGCAAAATCTCAAGGTGCTTCACAACAAGAAACATGCGATTAAAAGCGTCAAAATAGGACGAATAAAATTATAGAGAAATTACTTCCTGACATAAGTCATAAGAAGAAACATGCGATTAAAAGCGTCAAAATAGGACGAATAAAATTATAGACAAATTACTTCCTGACATAAGTTAAAAGCAACTAAAAATACTATAAAATTATAGTAATTATAAAAGCCTAGGGGAAAGCTAAAAGGAACAGGTGAGTGAGAATCACTGTAAAGGACAAATTCAAGTGACCATCCCCGTTTTGTAATTGTTTGTACTTCAAAAATGGATCATTATTGTACAAGAAAACAACACGTGTACTAGACTCCCCTCACAGGTGCAGTGAAGGTGCCTGTAGTGGGGTTGTAGACATTGCCAATGTTGGTGTAGACGCATTTGAAAATGACCTTTGTAAGTGTGTGTAAAGCAACAGAAAAGGCCACTTTGGCGACACCAGCGTTCAGTCTCTGGACAGACGTCATCTCTGCTGTTTTTTCCTCCTTCTCCATCTTGACGGTTGCCTTCAGCATCTAATTTTTCTTTCACCAGTCGCTCAACTCAGATAGCCATGGCACCCAGGGCTGAGTTCTCCTCTCGCCTCAGGTCACCCACGAGGGTCCTCTTAGTGTCAAGTGCAGCCTTGGTGTCTTTCAGCTCCTCCTTCTGCTCAATCACCGTGCCTCTCAGCTCTTTCAGCTCGGCCTCAACGTCGCTTTTGGACGCTCTCTGCTGCTGTGATCGTGTCTGCCAGAGTCCCACACAGAAAGAGCAGCAGCACTAGCTCACAGCAGCCATCGTCGTGATATAAGGTCTTTGTAGATGAAGCGGAGCTCTCCAGAGTGCAGTTTTCTCTCTTATAATCACGGCTCATGATGTGCCAACTATACTCCTGCGACCCTGCGTCCTCATATGGGGGACTTTTCTTTTTGGGTTTACTGCAACTTATACTGTACTTCATTCTGCTTAACTTATGTCAGCAGCGAGCGGAAGCTACCTCGCTGAACTGCTGCGTGTCTCATGCGTGCGGTGTCCGCACTGGCAGCGTTTCTGTTTGGCTGCTCTGTTGCTGTGATCATGTCACTATGTGTGACTCACTGCTCTGCTGTCCCACACAGAGAAACCAGTCTACGGGAAACATGACAGGTGTTGCAGTATACTGGGAAACGGGAGGATGGAAAGAGAGGTCACATAGGAACATGTTTGATTCTGAATGACGGCTAAGTCACCCTTTTTTCTTTGAAACTAGAATACAAGTCAAGCTGCTTCACCTCACGTTACATTTTCCATCGTAGCTACAGTACAGTATGATCTTTGCCAATGGGCAATTATTGACAACCAATCTGTCAATACAGGCAAGCCAAGAGTTATTTCAAAAGAAGGGGATCCAAGCACTTCAGAGTACAGATAAAAGAGCCATTAACAGAGGCAAACAGCATTTATGATATTGATCAAAACTGACATTTGACCAAGTGGTTTGCTGTTTTATCTTAAACATTTATCTCTATTTTAATTACACCCATCTGGGAGCTGCCCAGTACAACTGTAGGTCTGTACTTAAGAGCTCCACTGGAGTATCTCAGAGTTTCTGTTCTTTGCTCAAGGACACCTTGAGAGGAGACGTTGAGGAATTGGAAAGCATTACCCATTTGGTTTCCCCACCCACATCATTCAGCAGCAACTGTTCTCAAAGGTTATCTCACTGCTAAACTCAACATTTTGACTCATTTCTCAGCCTTAATAGGCAAATACAGAGCAAGTGCAATACAGCTGTCCCATAAATCACCAAACAGGAATCCAAACAAATGGATTTTTATTACCAGGGAAGACGATGGATTCTGGAGGTGTGGGAGAGCCAACAAGCCATTGACTGAAAGGAAAGTGGAAAGTACAGTTGAATAACCTTCTGTTTCCCAATGTGGTTTTGAGTCACAGAAATATACCTGAATGGGTATTTTTTACATTTGTGATTTCCAGTTTTAAACTCACATCAAATCAGAAGAAGTGGATGCGCAAAGAAACTGATTTTACCGTAAGTTGTTGAGGTAACTCTACTGCTTTTTCATCTTTTCTTTTCCGCTAGATCTTCATCCACATGCTGCCTCCTTACCTGGGCATGCTGCGGCCAAAAGTAGAGACCCCTCTGTCCCTGGAGATCATGCCCCGCCCAGAGAAAAAGATAATCACCATCAGCAAGGTGGCTGATGAATACTTCATCCGCAAGCCCGACTCCTCCATCTTGTTCCCCAAGCCCAACAGGTGAGACCAAGACAGCGATCGTTCATGTGATTACACTTAGATGTTCATTTTGTGCTCATGTCTCATGGTGTGGAAAGACGAAAGTGGACACAATTGGATGCAACTTTGCCCAGGGTAGGGCAAACGTTTGCTGGTGAATACCTTTAACTGTAGAAGTGATTAAAAACACATTAAGAGTGATAGCTCTATGAAATGAAATTCAATAGTTTAGTATTCATGGTCTGTGTAGGAGGTTATCTTTGAAGTCAGCTGGCCAGCAAGGCTTTGCTCAAACACACTTAAAAATCACTGTCGCATGTCGTTTTTTTTATATTCTTGCAGTAAAAAACTGCACTTACTGCAAAAAAGTTAGCTCTTCATTTTCTGACCTTTTGGTTTAAAGCTGTGAGAGGTGTTTGCACCAAGACAGTGGTGCATTTAGATTAAAAATGTGGATGTATTATGCTTAAACAGTAGTACAAAACAAAGCTATTTGTCTTAAAGTGGAACAGCCTTTAAAAAGACATATAGATGTTGGAACCCTCCAGTGAAACTCAGACTGATGAGTGTTTCCCCTGAAGCTGTTGAGCTATAGGAGCTGGATTTGGGCCAATGTTGGCACACAAGTCTAACCAGAGGCTGCGATTAAATAGTCGAAAAAATCACGTGCTATGTCTTTTCCTATTTCCTAACCACTTTTCCTTGAGCTCAATGGAAAACGTCATGAGGTCAAGCGGCTTTTGGAGTCTGATATAATATTTTTATGAATAAAAATATCCACCAAAGCGTTTTTTTCCAGTTGAAAACTGCAAGCGTTTTTCTGAAAACGCTCAGCGGGGAGCACTTGAGAGCGCTTTGGAGACACAGTGTTTTTTCAGCTGTGACGCTTTGGTTGCGTCTGGTTGCTATGATACGGAATATCCGCGGAAGTAAACGTGTTGTCCTGTAACTACTTGATAATATTATAGGCCTGTGTCTATTTCAATGCATATGCCCCCCCACCCCCTCCGCCTGCCTTGAAATGATGCCCCTCCCTTTCAGATGCGTTCCGAAGATGGACTCTGAGATACTTCGCCCCGTGCGTTCTTACCGTGTTGTTTCATGCAGGCTGTATAAACGTGGACAACCCAGTGAAAAATATTACGTCATTACCGTGGTTGGAATCGAAATTTAAAAAAAAAAAGGAAAACAGGCGAATGCTGTGTCACTTTAAATGTTGCTGCCACAAAGCGGTCGAGAATAATCTGTTTTGCTTAGGAAGGTTAACAGAGTGAAATGACCAGGAAGTATCTGCCATGATAAGAGCTGCTCCAATTCTCTAAATGCTAAGGAAAGGTGCTTCAATGCTTCCTTATCTCCTTAAGTATTTGGTAGACTGGACCATCTTTTACGAAAGGAAAGGAGATAATGCCGTCCCAAAATTCCTTGCAGCGGCAGCATTTAAAGCGACGCACCGTTCACCTATATTGCTTTTTTTTATTTCAATTCCAACCTTGGAAATTAAGTAAGATTTTTCACCGGGTTGTCAATGTTTGTATAACCTGCATGAAACAACACGGTAAGAACGCACAAGGCAAAGTATTTTTTTGTAGTCCATCTTCAGAGCATTGCAGTTTCACCACAGCGGACCCACGTTAATAACATCTGCCGTAGCATAATCTGCAAATGCAAATCTGTTCTAAAGTCTCCTTCACAACTTTCCTTGACCTCATGACATTTTCCATCAGGGTCAAGGAAAAGCGGTTTGGAAAAGAGATAATTTTTGTTGACTATTGAACCGCAGCCCGAGTCTCTATACCTTGTCCAGAGGAAATCACTGACCTTGCTCAGGTGAATTTGGTAGAAGGAGGAGCCGTACATCCTGAGAATCAGCTACGATGTGACATCCTTAACTATTCGGCCTCCCTGCTGCTCTATTATTACCAAAAATCTTCCTCGCAGCCTGTAGCTGTCACTCCCTCTCTATCCGTCACCTCCTGTGAGAAGTGAAATATGTCTAGAAGGAAAGACTGGAGGCGGCAGAGAATCGTTGCTAAAATAATAATGACCCGCACAAATCGACTCTGACACATTAGAGCGGGACGCTGCGTGTCTAGGTGAAAGAACTGGTGACGGAAGAAGAAGGAGAAGGAGGGGGGGGGGCTCTATTAGCCAATTTGATGAGACAGCAGTATCTCTCTTGAGCCCACAGTACGCACACATTCACACACACCTTCTTAATTGGGTTTAGTGCATGTCTTGGCACCAGACGCAGCCAGTTTTAGTTGAATTAGTCTCCTGAATAGTCATTTACTTCTCGCTGATGAAGTGCTACTTGGAGCCACGCAGGAGAAAAAGGGAGGAGGGGTGAAAAGGCCAACTTGTCTCTCTCTCTACCTCCCTCTCTTATCTCTCTCTCTCTCTATCTGATGAGGCTCCACCTCTCTGAGGTCGCAGCCTCTTCACCTGCCACACTCACAGGAGCAGCAGCGATGGCAGCGCTGCATTGTAAACCCCCCCAATTTGCTGTGCTGAATACCAAGCAGCTCTATACGCTGCCCTGACTGTCAGGTTACACTCCTTTTTTAAATGGTTTCCAGTTAAAGACACAGTGCCACACTGTCCTCTGGTGGTGAGCTGCCTGGCCTGCAATTAATTTTATCTAATTTTCTTTAGCAGGATCTAAAAAACGTAAGGTGTTTAATATTTGAGGTGATTCATAAGAAAACAGGTGTTTGAAAAAGGCAGCTGTTCTGCCAGGAAATAATGTTAATTTGTCAGAGTGTAATGTGTTTGGACAAGGTGGTGGCAAGGACCAAGAGTAGATGAGTTTAAGGGACTTTGTTAAAAGGGAATACTGCTCAAAACTGAAGAATAATACATTATCTCTGGTTTAATATATGACTTTTACAAACAATATCCTCAGGTACACACTTTGGAAGCAATGCCTCATAGCTGAATGTGTGTTTTTTTGTTGTTATGACATTTCATTACAATAATTTAATTTATTATTTTCTTTTTTTTGACCCTCAATCCCATGTGTAATAATAACATTTGGAAAATAATATAGAAAATAAGTCTGAACTGCAGTCAGACATATCTAACTGGAAGAGAAAACGAAGATAAACTGTGAAATTATTACCCAAACCTTTCAATGTAAACATATCCCAGACCAACTTAAATACCAACTTTCTGTTTTTGTTTAAGATTTGACAGTCACAGTATAGAGAGAGACGGGAAACATGTGGAGAGAGAAGTCAGAAAATGATGGCCCAAACTACAAATATTATACGTAATAATCCAGAATTATCCTTTAGTTTCACAGACAATGTCATTTCTCAACCAGGCATTTTAGCTGTGACGTCCTACAGAGAGAGTCGTGCTGTATCACTACTTAAAGTTATAGGAGTATTATAGCTCTGCGTCTGATGCTCTACTGGAAGCAACCAATGGAAATCCAAGTGTCATTGGGCAAGGACACTCTGTACGATTATATGTGGAAATTCAGCAGGGAAAATCAGAGCAGTAAAAGGTTAATGAGTAATTTCTTGAGTTTCTTCAACAGCTGTGTGTTAAAGTGAGACTGCATAGATTTTGAAAGAAGTAATCACACGTCCGTCCTCTAGCAAATGAGAAGTTGAATTCAAGGGCTGTCAAAGTTAACGCGTTAATGCACATTCGCTTTAATGCCACTAATTTCTTTAACGCATTAACACAACTTGCAATTTTTAGGTTGTAGCAGGCTCAGTTTTAAAGTTAGAGTGATCATACGTATCTAGAAAACCTAAGGAATCCATTGGTACAAATTATGTCATACTAGCTTGGTGCAAAGGAGACTAAATAACGCTTCAAACATGCGCTAAATTTCGTTAGCTTTCGTTATGATTGCAATAAAGAATGAAAACAACTTTGACCTGTCGTGTGAAAAGTTGTCAGTGACAGCAGAGTTAAGAGAGTTTATACAAAGACACCCACAGCAACCGCTGGCACACCATCGCAGCTGACGGCTGGTAACTGAGGGCAACAAGTAAACACAGATACATGCACGTACACACACACTCGCACACGGAGGGTTTCTAAGCCAGAGCAGCCCAGTCAGCAGATGCAGAGCGGTGACACCCACACTGGCAGAGCGAGCCCGGGGAGCTCCTCTGACCTTCTCTATACTCCTCTCTGAATGACGACCTCATAAACGCTTTACTATTTAACAGCTTTTTAATTAGTCTGGACCGACATCTGCTCATGCGTTGCCACATTCTGCAAGCTTCTGTGCGTTTGTTCAGTTTGGATGTCGACACTTATGGAGGACGGAACCTGCTATAATAATCGAAAATAAATGAATGAATAAATAAATGACTTAATAAATTAATAAATATGTCATTAAATGTAGCAAAAATAATATTAAAAGTAATTGTAGCCATTAATTAGTTGATAAAATGTGATATAAATTGATATTTCTGTTTTAATTTGCTTCTTTATTTATTTATCTTTGTATTAATTCTCTTATTTATTTACTCTTCTGTTTAATTTTCCCTTTTATTTATTAATGTACTGTAATTATTTTTATTACATTTTTAATATATTTATTTATTTTTGTATTTATTTTATATATATTCTTAAATGTATGTATTTATTTTTATATTTATGCATTTCTTTCTTTCTTTATTTATGCATGATTTTCTTTTTGCATATCCCCAGACATATTTATTTATGTATGCTTTTCTTTATACATTTCTGTGCATGCACTCTGACCCTTATGCTCTTACCCCATGACACCTGTTGAATGACAGCCCCCTCATTTGCATAATGACGCAGAAATGCATAAAGAAATGTAAAAAGAAATGTATAAAGAAAAGAATACAGAAATAAATAAGTTTGGGGAAATAAATAAGGGTTGAAATGCAAAGGGAAAATTCTGCATAAATAAATACATAAATAAATACATACATTTAAAAATAAATAAAACAAATGCAAAAATAAATAAATACAAAATAAATAAAAAAATAAATAAAAAATGTTTAAAAATTAATCAAAATGAATACATAAATGGAAATTAAACAGAAGAGGGGATTGATACAAAGCTAAATAAATAAATAAATAAAGAAACAAGTTAAAACAGAAATATCAATTTATGTCAAATTTAATCAATTGATTAATGGCTACATTTATTTTCAATATTTTTTTGCCACATTTAATGACATATTTATTTATTAATTTACTGAGTTATTTATTTATTTATTCAATTGTTTTTTCCGTGACATTAAATGTTTTTGTGTGTCTTTTCGTTTAGGTTTCAGCCAGAGGGTATGTGTACAGATATGAGAAAGTTCATTGACGGCCCCAGTAGCTATCTCACGCTACCTGACGAGCTCAAGTCTGCCATAGAGGCCATCACATACATCGCTGAGGCCCTGCAGGCTGAGAAGGACTACGAAGCTGTGAGTTTGCTGTAATTCTCCTCCATCTTTATTTTCCCTTCTCCATCTTGGATCTTATAAAAGCCATCACTTGGTTTCTGAACTCTGCCCTGTTTTCTTTTCATCCCTTCTGTCTGTCTTTTCCCATCCTCCACCACCACTCCTTCCTTCTATCCACTCATTCACTTCCCATCTTCTCCTTCTTCCTCCTCCCATCCTATTTTCTGTTCTCCCTTTCATCCATCCGTCCTCATCCAGCTGAGGGAGGACTGGCAGTACGTTGCCATGGTGGTGGACCGCATGTTCCTCTGGATCTTTGTCGTCTTCACCACTGTGGGCACCTTGGCCATCTTCGCCGATGCCAGCTTCAACCACACACCCACCGACCCCTTCAAAGCCCCCTGAAGCAGCAGGACATTTGGTCTTCTTGAGCTATACCCATCCTGATTTACCACCATTTACCAGAAGAAATCACTGTATTAAACTGCCAAATGATTCTCTGGGTTTAGTTCACCATCAGCCAACGATTTAGAAACTCTTATATATGTACGCCAGGCAAGAAACTTGTCCACCGCACCTCACGTGTTTTTTGCTGTCATCTACCATCAAGCAACCCCAAATGACCTCAAGATGTTCATTAGACTAGACAGTGTCAAATGTTGAAATACATCTTGACAATATTCAATATCGTCACAAACTATAATTTCTAATACAACACTGTCATTTTTGGCCATATGGAAAGCAAAAACGGTTCAAGTTCTTGACCCTTAGCTGCACCACTGCTTCAAGACCAAAGTTGACAAAACCAGGTAAAGTTTTGGATATGTGGCATTAACAGAAGGGCTTGTATCTTTATTCTACCTACCCTTAAACTATGTTAACACTACAAGAGACAAAAGCAACAAAGCGGCCAGCGTCGCCAGCTTCATTGTCGCCAAGTCACCATTGAAGTGTTGCTCAAGCGCTCATTGACGTAGTTATCTCATTAAATAGCACTGGGAACTTGCTAACGGCATGTTTTTTAGACGGAACGGAACAGAGTGAAACAGAAACATACAGTATGATTGGTTGACACTTCACTACGATCTGAAAAGTGAAGCCAATGCTGAAGTGCCTTAAACTTGCATTCTTTCTAATAGCCAGCAGGGGGCGACTCCTCTGGTTGCTAAAAGGAGTCTGATTGTATAGAAGTCTATGAGAAAATGAGCCTACTTCTCACTTGATTTATTACCTCAGTAAACATTGTAAACATGAGTTTATGTACTCAATTGCTAGTTTCAAGTCTTCTTCAATACAGCATGATGTTCATTTAGTAAATTATGGTTCCATTTAGAGTCAAATAGACCATATAGATAGATAGACAGGTCGCGTTGTCCGGTCTGGGAGTTGTCCGTGTTTTCATCTTACGACTTTAACCCTTTCACAGTGTGTTTTCAGTCCATGAAAGTCAATTTTACTTAATTGCTCCACTTTCTGGTGTCACTTCTGGTTTGACACAACCAAGATGGTGACAGCCAAAACGCCGAACTCAAGGCTTCGAAACCGTAGACCACAAACCAATGGGTGACATCATGGTGACTACGTCCATTTCTTATATACAGTATGATTTGCAAGTGAATGCAAATGAATGAACATCTTGAGGTTTCTCAGCTAAATGAGCAACAATGCTCAAGAACTTCTCAGCCCCAGTATTGTTGCCTTATTCACATGGACATGTCTTACTGCCAAGAAATACAGTATTTGGACATATCTCTTGATATAGATCATTTATTTAACTACACCAAAATGCATTACGTGTGCAAGGGCATTGAGGGTTGCATGAAATATACCAACCAAGCCAATGTTAGCGTACCGGACATGTGTATAAATACATAATTCTAAGGTACTGTTGTGTTTTTTAGTGTATTAGCTACAGTAGGAATCTAGGCCCGAGTGTGGCTCCAGACTTGGATATTCATATGTGGTGTTCACACATAAACACCAAGACAAACCAGATGCTATAATGAGCATGGTGTATGCCTTTCATTTCCCTGTGTTAGAATGTGCTGGAGTGTGGCACATGCTTTGTGGATATTCCTGCAACCATGGTAATCCTCTTTGTATTTTCGGCGCTAGTGTATGTGTGACTTTGCATGGAGGCTATTCTTATGTCGGAGTGCGGAGCGGCGTGCCAACTCAATTCACCAGCTGCACCAATAGCCTGTGGAATTCCCATTATTTACTGCAGGAGACCTGTGCCTCTCGATGTCTCGCTGTCTTGCACACATACACACTATGGCAAGCCGTTTTAATATTTAATAGCTAAGCTTGACTATCTGGAATTGACATTAGAGATATTGCATTTTGATTAGTTGTAATAGTCAAAACGACCGTTAGAGATATCTGTAATTCAGTTTTGACTATCCAGAATAACAGTTGCAGATATCTCAAACGTCATTATGACGAGTCAGAAGGCTTCCCATCGGATATTGGCCTAGCAAAACATCTGAACAGTGTCAGCAGAAGCTTTTGCTAACTTGGATAGTTCGGTAAACTTTGAAAGATATTCACAGATTCGAACCTCCTGGATCAATAACTCATAAGCGAAACATTGTTAAAACACAAACGACGGCTCTTTCTAACCGTAGTAAGGTAAACAACGAGCTACAACCTCATATTAATCACAACGAGCCTTTAGTCCTCCGAGCTGGACACAAAACATTGGTCTCTATGTGCAGCCGGCTGTGAGACGAGCGGTCAGGGACCGTTGTGGGTAAGATAGTTAGAAAATTACATGAAATAAAAAAGAGTTTATCATCAAGGAATCTGTGGTGAACGAGAGCTTTGTTCGCTAGAGAGTTGTGGTTGAAATTTACAGCGTATTGTAGATTTATTGTCTCCAGACACACTTTATAAACCCGTACGGCTGCAGTGCAGCGCCATAGTATGTTTGAGTAGCTTCCACCTCCCACTTGCCGTAGCTGCTGATGTAATTACAGATACGTCATTTCGCCTATAAAACTCTAATTCTAGATATCTGTAATTACATTTTGACTATCCGTAACTCCAGTTTGAGATATCTACAACATCATTCTGACTAGTCATAATGTAATTTTAGATATCTAAAAAGAACAATGTAGATATCTACAATTGAGGGGGAATTACAGATATCTTGAACTGGAATTATGACTAGTCATAAGTTGCGGATATCCGTAATGAGAAACCACATACACATGAATGGCGAAGGTAGTTTGAATTGTACTAGTTAAAATGTAATTAAGGATATCTAAAATTAGGGTTTTGACTAGTCAAAATGACGCTGCAGATATCTCTAATGAATATCTTGTCTAGCTATTAAATGTTAAAACAGCTTGCCATACACACACTCACGTCCTTTTTCTCTCACATGACATAAACCCACACCTACTGTACCCTTTTAATCTTGTGTTTCACTTTGTTTTTGTTTTTTAAATAAAGATCTGAAGGGGAGATATCAAAGGCTCCATCTGTTGTCACAATGCTGCCGTGAGAGTTGCGACCCTCGCTCGTCACCTGCCTGCTCCGCTATTAATAACGCACACACTGGCGCTGGTTACCGGACACCGCTGCACGGGGCTTCCCTGATATTTCTATGAGTGTAAATACACTCATGCATATAATGCAGTGTGAGCCGAAGCATTTGAAGGGTGAAAGTCTGCAGTCATTCTTGACATCTCATTGTGCCGACAGTGCTGATAGAGCTTCAATATTATAGACCCCGGCAGCATTATCGGCACCTGCGTTTGAATTGCACTCATTGCAATCCTCAGCTTATTATCTAACACTTTGACCTCTGCAGCATTGTGTGTTCAACACAAAAACTGACTGATGTAGTTATACGAAGAGTGGGGGCATGCAGGAGGGCAAGTCATAGACCATTTCTGATTCATGGCCTGTCTGTGTTTTTGCCCTGAAAACCCCGAACAGCATGCAGGAGAGAGGATAGCATGACCTCAGTAGAAAGTAGAGACAGAGAGTAGGTGATGGAAACAAGGTGAGTATTTTCTTATCTTGTGTAACAGAGAAAATAACTTTACGACCCTTGAAATACAGACATAACCTTCATAAAAAGCAACATGAAGGGATCCAAGAAGCAGCAGGATCCAGAGTTCATTCCCGGGCCTTCACCTCATCGATCATTACACTTGTACTCTTCACGTCTCAGAACTTCCCTCACTATTTCTATGGCAACAACATCCATCTCTATTTTTATGCCTTATTGGGCATGCTTATCATTTCTTGCCTCGAGCTCAATATCAGCAAGACCGAGGTGCTCTTTCTCTGCTCAAACTCATGATTCCTACAGTATAGGACCTCTCCATCACTATTGACAACACCTCACTGCTCCTGCCAAGAAGTTTGGTACTTCTGAACTTCTGCCTCGGCAACTTCATCCTGGAGGTTTTCACTCCGGTCTTTCAGCATCCCTCATTTTTATTCCCACACATATATTCGCTTTAATGGCTCAGAGACGTATAAAGTCACACCATGTCAGCTTTGCTCTGCTGAATGATGTCTTTTCTGCTCTACTACCTGCAATTTCTTCATCTCTCTCTTTATTTCACTTGTCACCACCGCACTGATTTGGATTCAGGTTCCATCTCAAGTCTGGTAATCTATTTGTTCTTACCCCAAATTCCTTTTACTTAAAGTCACATTGCAGCACATAGTCTGGACCGAAGTTGGTCCAGTCTTTCAGACCATTTATCTCAGTGTCCGAGGTCAGGTCCATGGGACATTGTCATAATCGTTGCTTTTCCTTCACCCCATCCCATCCCCTCTCTATGCGTGCATACTGCTGTCTGCCACAGTGTCTGTTTTGATTGTCCCACTAGGAGGCACCAATTGGGAAGTTTAAAAGTCTGCACATAGTGACTTTAAAGGGTAACTTCTGTATTTTTCAACCTATTTTCCAATGTTT
Source organism: Adelosebastes latens (assembly GCA_916700685.1). NCBI lineage: Eukaryota > Metazoa > Chordata > Actinopteri > Perciformes > Sebastidae > Adelosebastes > Adelosebastes latens. The sequence goes on from CAKAKR010033707.1 coordinate 51,035, forward strand.
TCGTGCCTCCGCAACAGCCGTGGCCAGAGGCATTATGTTTTCCGTCTGTCCGTCGGTCTGACCGTACATCCCATTCTCGTGAAGGCGATATCTCAGGAACGCCTTGAGGGAATTTCTTCAGGTTTGGCACAAACGTCCACTCGGAGGTGGTCAAAAGTCAAGGTCACTGTGACCTCACAAAACACATTTTTGGCCATAACACAAGAATTCATATGCGTCTAATGGGACAAAATGATGAAGTGATGACTTTTTGGACAGAGATGGGTGTAAACTGCAACTTCATTGGTTGGTGGAGGCATACAACTGCAACGCAGTAATTCTAGCTGTGTCTAAGTAAAGAATGGGGTCAACAGTTTTTGATGTTGGTCCAGTATTGAGTGAGAATGTTACAGCCGGCAGGCTGCAATGTCATCACTCGGGGCAATTCCTCACCGTCAATGTACGTCCACTAAAAGTGCTTGTTTTTTGCCACTGACAGGCTCCGATTGTTATTACAAGTGTCTGACATAATGTAAAGGAGCCTACAGATAAATAAAATGTTTTTCTTTACCTTACGCTTGATCTGGTTATTGTAGGTATCGCCTGGAGAACTCTCGTTCTGAAATCTGGCGTTGCATCCCCATTGTCAAAGTCAGCTAAATTTTCAGCCGTGACATTGAAAATCTTTTAGCTATGCTTTTTGTACTCCCAAAACAACAAACTCTGACAACACCAGCACTCCCCTCCAACTGAGCCTGTCAGTGGCAAAAACAAGCACTTTTTGTGGACGTAAATTGACGGAGTAGAATTGCACCAAACCATTACATTGCATCCCGTTTAGCAGTTGCCGTCTGCAGCGTTCGCTCTCAATACTGGACCAATTTCCAAAATTGTTGTCCCCATTAGTCACTTAAACCTGGGAAAATTTGGTCCAGGTTGAAAAATACCAAAGTTATCCTTTAATTCATTGTGTATTTTTTCCTGGATATTTAAGTTAACTGTTCTTACAGCTGTATAAAGGACTTAAAATTGTAAAACAAAAACAAGTTCTCCCCTTAAACTAATGAAACCATTAAACCCACAACCCATTCAAGTGTCAATTCTGTTAAATTAGATTAATATTGTGATTATTTTTAATGAAAAACAATTGGAAATTGGACAACCAATTCTACCCTGAGATATAATACACAGCTTGAATTCCACCATTGTTACCAGACACAGCGTAGCATAATGGGAATGACAGCACCGAAGGAGGGAAGGTGGAAACAAATGGTTGACGGGATGAAAGAGGTAGAGGTGATTTGATTTAACAGGAAAGAAGAATAGGGTGAGAGGTCAATTACAGGATGAAGAAGGCAAGAAAAGTGAAATGAGCTAGAGATGCCACCTTTTAACCACCATCATTCTTCGTCTACAGATAAAGTCAACCCCCCAATCAACTCCACGCTCCACCCCACCCACTTGTTCTCCCCACAAAAATATCTCCATTGTCATAACCCGTACCTCATTGCCATTCCTTTACCCCATGCCACCCCCTCCACTTCCTCTTCCACCCACCCACCGTCCCAACAGTGCAAACCACAGATTGGCGAGCACCAACAGGTGCCTGCCCCGCAGGCTTCCCAGTACAAACACATTCCGCCCTCTCGTCACTCCCAGCATGGGCACCCAATCACGCCGTGGTTTCACCCATGGAGCCATGGCCACAAAGAGACGCAGGGACAGGAGGACAGAGCTGAACAGTGTGTGCTGCTGAAGGTGCCAACTAGCTGCGATCCAACTGAAGGTGTGCGTGCAGCTTAGAGCTAGAAAGGTGTCTCTTTTCAGGACGCTCCATTTAGGTTCCAGGTGAGGTCGCGGAGGGGTCAAAGTGCCTATATAGCGGAAAGCGGGGCCTTTGATTGCACATAGAAGATGTCACGACTGTCATGATTGGACAAATGAAGATGAGGATCATTCATGCGAGGATGAACGCATTTATCATCGTATGCAGCTGCCTTTGTCTCACTTTTACTGGTAAGGGCATTTCATGGAAGGCTTGTTGCATTTGTGACAATTTTCTCAGTTTTACATAAGTTGATATAAAGTTTTGAAGATAAATTTGATTTAGATTTAATTAAATGTATTTTCCTTGATTTGAATTTGGATGTAGCATTTATTGGCACTAATATTAACTACTTTTTTACCTCTAATCCTCTGCCGATTGAACTTAGACGTACCTGTTGAACTGTACAGTGACAGGAAGAGATGGAGAGAAAAGGGGAGAAAGGAAAACAAATGTGTGTGACTGCCTTTGACTTTGACTTTTGACCTCATTATCGGGCTCGGGGAGCAAACAAATGTGCTTGTTGGCGACCTGTGGTGCAGTCTTGCCATTCCTCTGTCTGTCCCAACACTGCTATTTGTTAACATATATTCAAATCAAACACAATTATGGCACTGAATCGTATGTTCTAGCAAACTTATCGAGGAGTCAAAGGTCTTTAGTTGCACAGATAAGAACAGGAATCCCTCCTCTGGCTCTTGAAGTTGGTAGATTTAAAAACATCCAGGAGGACAACAGGTTGTGCGAAGTGTGCGAGTTAGGAGAAAATGAATTTCCTTTTGTATTGTCCATACTATAATGAGTTACGAACTTCTATTATAAATGAACTGTCTGTTCAAAATCCAGACATGTTTTGGTGCTCGGATGATGAAAAAATGGAACGACTATTTCATTTTAATGCTTATAAGTTGGCTACTTTTGTTTATTTGTGTTGTATTATTTGTAATTTATACCGCTACTTTGGTTTCTGCCTTTGTCTTTTTCTTTATTTTATAAATAATGGTGTCTTGTAAGCCTGTTTGGGCTGGACATATTATTTATGCATGACAATAATAATCAAATCAAAATAAAAAAGAATACCTATTTCCTGTTGGGCTGCCCAGAAGAGAATCTTTTCCACCTCCATTTGCAAGCATACACTTAAATATTGAAGCATTTTTTTGCCCTCAGGATAGCTACAGTAATCAGATCAGATAACAAACATCTCACATCCCACTGCACTCTTGTCAGTTCAGTGAAATTGGTATTGATTCCACCTTTTTTTTTTTTTTTTTTTGATAAAATCATAATTAGAATTTGATTTGTGACGACTAGTTCTTATCTGAGATCAGCTGAAAGGCTTTGACTTTGACCTTCTGACCCCTCCATGGGAGTTGAAAGGAAAAAGCTGCCCTGCACACGTTGGTGACCTCCACAAGGGTTGTTTTGTATCGTTCCTGTCCTTTCGTAGGGCGATGTTACAACCCCGAAGAGAAGGGCCAACAGCAAGAGTAGAGAGACACAGAGGGGGAAATCCCCATGGAAAGAAGTCCTCATTCTCTGTCCTGTCAAAGATGTTTATCTCGTTCATCTTGAAACGCCAAAAAAGCCCAAGACTGTCTTGTTCTGGAACATATAATGAATCATATTAACACATCATTGTTTGTTAATCAGAGTCTATTTTAGTCCCCGATGGAGCTGGTATCCGAGACATGCCTTTGATCCCATTCCCCTGTTGCATATCAATTACATTAGCTCAGTCACCTTTGCTACCAATTGTACGCCACCAGCACCAGCACCTGCCCTGCTGACTGCTTCTTTTGCATGTCCTGTCTGTCCTTCTCTGTCTTTTACGCATGTTGTTTTTGTCACATATTTGGAATGAAAGTCGGCCCGTCATCAGTAGGTATTGAAACGCATTTTTGGATGCCTGTCATCACGCAGAGTGCTTCATTTAGTGGCAAACCTTTCCTTGGAGTGAATGCTAGGTAATTAATAAGACACTTCATTTTACAGGTCCGCAAATTTCATGGTAATTAGGTGATAATTAGCAAATATTTGAAATTTCTTTGGAATTACTGCCAAATTACCCCAATATTTACCTCCAAATTTATCAAAAAATACTTTGTGTGGCTGTCTTAACTTGGGACTTGACTCTGGACTTTTATTATTATTATTTTATATCTATTATAAACATTATTTAATAATTATATTCCGCTATTTCCCAATAAGCAGGAACAAATAGCTGGTAATTTATTTAATACATTTCGAGGGCAAAGAATACAAAGTTAATTGATATGTTTTATTTCCATGTCTGCTGATAAATAGATAATAATTATCAAATAAGTTCTTCGAAATTTATTTAAAAACTCCCTGAATCACCAGGTTGTGTAGACAATAAGTCACACAATGGTGAGATTTGTGCCTGATCAGAAGTGTCTTCTATTAGTTTTCCACCTCCGATGAAGAGCAGCCGCTTCTCAAGCCCAAGGGCCCTATTTTAACCATTATATGCTATTTTAAGCACAGAATTATTAAATAATGTTTATATTAAAGCAAATTTTGAGGTAAATATTGGAACAGAATCCTACTGAACAACACATTTGTTTAATGATTTATCTCTTCCACATACCTCCAGTATTTATTTCCAGATCAGATTATAGGCTATACAGTATGCTATTTGCATGACACCATTATAATCTGAATCAGAAAAACAGAGTACCAGTCCACCCATACTAAGTATACATGAGCATACACAGTATATTTTTAGCATGGATCATCCCAGTGGGAATTGAACCCCTAACCCACTGTAGGCCCGGCTCACTGATCCACAGAGAACAAACATGCTGAGCTCCGGGTGTCGGTGGCATGTATCATGTGTCATGTGCTTTGGTTATGTTGTACTTCACCACATTTTAACTTTTTTTCACTAACTGTTGATTTACCTGCTTTTGTTCTGCTATATTCTTTGTGTTAGGTGTATTTTTCATCAACCAATCAGACTTTATTTATACAGCAATAACAAGACAATTTGACAAGGTAAAGATATGCAGTAATGCTTCCATCGTTATACGTAAATTAAAATGTCAAAATGAAGATATCTTGCCAAAAAGCATGTGAATTTAGCATGTTTATAACATGTGAAAACTGATTTTTACATTAAAGTCATGTGGTTTACGTACATATCACATGTAAGATGTAATATTTCACACAGCAAAAAAATATGACCCCTTACTTTTATTAGTTTTTGTTTTCCTATGTCTTTATTGCTCTTCATTTTTCAATCACCGTTTTTTTTTTCAGGTGGCGGTGGCTCTCGGTTCATTAGGTATCACTTCCCCCTCATCATTTTCTGTCTCTTTGCATCCGTCCTTTCATCCAGGAGCCTCGGAAACAGAGCGGCGGCTCCATCAGAAGCTGTTCAAGAACTACAACATGAAGGTCAGACCAGCTCGTTACTGGGAGGACAAGGTGATGGTTCGAGTGGGGATGACCCTCTCTCAGCTTGTCAGCTTGGTAAATACACACTTCTGTCCTTTTCTGTATTTATGAAGTTGTTTTTATGAAGTTATCTTATGATAAATGCAGTGCTATCCTTCAGCAGTCCAATCCCATATACACACACCAGTGGCCAGATCACTGCTGGGTGCATACCCAATTAGTTTCCATAGTGCAGGATTGAAAGTAACTGCACTGTCATACACAACAAGCTATGTTGGCATCACTAACGTATCTCCTCGTCTTTCTCTGTCTCTCTCTGTCCCGCTACAGAACGAGAAGAACGAACAGATGACAACCAACGTGTTCATGAATCTGGTACGACGATGAAAAACATTCATCTTCATCACCGAGCCGCTCTCCCGCTCCGTCTCTTCTCTCTCTCTCTCTCTCCGCTGCTTTCCGTCGCTCTGCCCTCAAATGGACTTGTCACTTTTTATAAGCACAAATTATTTCTTGCTTTATCGCTCTCATTCTCCGACTCGCTCTTTCATTTTCTTGTCCCTCGCCCATCGCTAATTAGAATTCGGGACGGCTTGAGTGTTTGTGACAGTGGTGTGTGAGTGCGTGTCTAGATCAGTGGGATTTAAATGACTTATCAAAGACAGGAGAAACGAGGATGTAGATGACAGAGACATCGGGGCACCGTAGTAATGATTTCACCTCGTCTGCTCCGCCTGTTATTCACTTTCTTTCTTTTTTCCTTGCTCTTATCTCCCTCCCTTCCTTGCTGCCTTCCTTCCTTCCTTCCTTCCTTCCTTCCTTCCTTCCCAGGCATGGACAGACTACAGGTTGTCATGGAACCCAGAGTCATATGATGACATTAAAGTTTTGAGGATTCCTCCCAACAAGGTGTGGCGTCCTGACATCTACCTCATAAACAAGTGAGTGTCCTATCTGCAGTCACACAGTAATCCATATCATCCATCATACAATATCTAACAGAGGGTTTGCCAACGGCTTGAATTTAGTGACGCCAATGCATCACAAATGCACCTAAAGGCCACCATAGCTTCTTCTACACACTTGGAAATGGAGGGGTGAGGGAGTGGGGGGAGGGAGTGGGGGGTAATCAATTGGTTGCAATTATAGACTGTATATATATAGATGGACGACGCGTCTCCACTTCCTCCCAATCTACAAAAGTGAAGCCACAATATCCCGGATACAGGAGCTGCCATCTTGAGATTTTTAAGTCATTTGGATCCAGAGTCTGCTCAGTAGTGATCGGGGGGCTGGAGCCGCGGTATCAAGGTCCCGCCCACACACCTGCCCGAGCCAATCACGAGCCGAGCACGAACGCAACTTTCTAGCGTGAGCCACCTAGCTGCTACAATACCACCACAGTAGCTGTTTGGCTAGAAAGACACAACAATTAGCCATAATATCTCTATAACTACATTTATGATCAAATTGACATATGTTCTATTACACAGACTCGTGATGGTAATAGAAAGTTAAAGTTACATCTCCTCTCTTATACAATTCCCGAGCCTTCGGCTGTGCAACTACTTCACTCAGAGCAGCTGTCAGTCAGCTGTCAGTCTACGGTTGCAATCTGTAACCTCACCGCTAGATGCCACTAAATCTTTCACACTAGTCCTTTAAACAACTATTGGATTGATTACCATGACATTTTGCACGGACACTTTATGGTCGCCACAGGATGAAGCCCACTGACTTCTAGTGCCACCATGAAGGCGGACTGCCATGAAATGTGTTCCAGAAATTCAACTGACATTCCCAATTAGCCTCAATGCTGGCGAGCTATGTCTTGCATATCTTGAGGTCAGAGGTCAAGGGACCCCTTTTGAAAATGGCCATGACGGTTTTTCCTCGCCAAAATTTTGCGTAAGTGTGGAGCGTTATTTAGCCTCCTTCCCAACAATCTGGTATGACATCGTTGGTACCAATGGATTCCTTTAGGTTTAGGTATAGGTTCTAGTTTCAGATGATACTAGCATCTTCACTCTAGCTTTAAAACTGAGCCCGCTACAACCTAAAAATTGCAAGTTGCATTATTGGATTAAAGAAATTAGTGGCCTTAAAACAAATTTGCGTTAACGCGTTATTATGGTGTTAACTTTGAGATGATATATTTTTAAAGGTTAAGAGATCAGGAGGGGCAAGATAATTATGCATTTTAAAAGTTGTAGATATTGATATATAGATATAGCTATAATATAATTAATACAATACAATAGTGTACAGAAGGAAAATGTATTTACAGGGACCAGGTTGTAGAATGACGTGAAATATCACGGTATACCAACATGTCTGAAATATGAGCATCACATTGGTCTATTTTCTCCCTACAGTAACGACGGTCAGTTTGACGTGGCTCTGTACGTCAACGTCTTGGTTAACAGTGATGGGACAGTCAACTGGCTTCCCCCGGCCATCTACCGCAGCTCCTGCTCTATAGAGGTACTCTCTCTAGTTGTATGGCAAGCTAGGAAGGACAATTTATGGCTTGATTTAATGTTAAATATGCAATACACTAGGTTTTACTTTATCTCGTATTTTCACGGACCTTCATCCAGAATTCCATATGTGTAGAAAATTCCCTTTGAAAAATGATATAGCAGTTTAATATCCGCTCCCACAGGTGTCGTACTTCCCATTTGACTGGCAGAACTGCAGCATGGTTTTCCGCTCGTACACCTACGACGCCTCCGAGGTGGAACTGCAGTACTTTCTGGACGATGACGGCAAAGAGATTCAGGAGATTGTTATAGATGAGAATACTTTCACTGGTTGGTACCTACCGTGACTTCATCCAGGTCCTATAGTCCTATGATATTTACTGCATCTACTTAAGCCACCTGGTGTTTTTAATTCTTTTTCATACATATTTTTTCCATCTTCTCTTTCGCCACAGAAAACGGAGAATGGGCCATCTGTCACAAACCCTCCAGAAAGAACGTTAAGGAGGACCTGTACGAGGACATCACCTTCTACCTCATCATACAGAGGAAGCCTCTTTTCTACATCATCAACATCATCGTGCCCTGCATCCTCACCAGCGTGTTGGCTATATTTGTCTTCTACTTGCCTCCTGGAGCAGGTCAGCACACCAGACATGTTGCGACACCGTGACTACACATCACAGCTAAGACAGGAGACTGCCCCTTGATACGGCGTCTAATGTCATGACAAGACGCATGTGTCTAATACAGACTACTTCATGAGGCAGGGCGACCTTTGAAGGAATTTGTTGCTATATTATAGATTGATGGAAAGTTACCTTGGCGAGGAATCTTTGGTCTTTTGTGGACAAATTTCGGAATGATGTTCCACTGACACGGCAGAAAATATAGATTCCACAGAAAGCAACAGGATTGATGGCAAACAAATGCGTGCAAACTTGCCTTTGTCTAACATTTTTAAAGATAAAGCCACTGTCTTAAGTGTGTCCTTGTCCACATGAAACAGAAGCCAGGAGAGTAGTATGTGCTGCTTCGCTGTTATAATTAATTCTCCCTCTTGTCTGCAGGAGAGAAGATGACTCTCTCCATTTCCGTCCTCATCGCTCTGACTGTCTTCATGCTTTTGCTGGCTGACAGGGTCCCCGAGACTTCCCTCGGCATCCCAATTATTGTCAACTACGTCATGTTCACCATGATCCTGGTCACCTTCTCTGTCATCCTGAGCGTAGTCGTCCTCAATCTGCA
>CAKAKR010033708.1:0-25198 GCA_916700685.1 Adelosebastes latens
GGCCTTGGTTGCAGTGTATGTGAATGTCATCAGCTGACAGGAAGTACACATGGACCCAAGCTGTTGCCTAGCAACGCAATTCTGTTGCAATTCCGTCAGAATGCGCTAAAATGGAGCGTTTCAGACAGAGGGTAAATACAGGCATATTCAGGCTGACAGTATGAGGAAAATAAAGGGGTTTTTGAACATTACAGCATGTAAACATGTTCTAGTAGAAACACAAAATACAAGTAAGAACCTGAAAATGAGCATAATATGGGACCTTTAATATTTATTAAATGCTCTATTACTATTTGCGTGACTCTTGTGGTCCTCCGTACATTACCGCCCTAATTTAGATGCATACAAGGAACATAAATCACAGGACATGGAGAAGATAGGAGTGGAGAAGCACACACAACCATTTGAGCAAAGGTATGTGAGAGGGAGAGACGTTATGGGCAGGGGTAGAGAGGTGGAATACAATCCATTTAAAGGGACTGTTCGGAAGAATCATAAATGCTTGTTAACAGCGACACCTGTGGCCGTTAAGTCAACGAAAGTCAGCATCGGGCTCGAGCTTGTGCTCGCTCTACATAGACATGAATGAGCATCGCTCAAAACAGTGAGGCGACACACGTCAGCTAAAACCACAATATCACTCTATATTTCACCTGCTTGGCAGTAATGTTAGCTGACCAGACGAAGGTCTCTCCATGAATCAATGCTGATCCTAGTGTTGGCTTTTCCTGATTCAGCCTCCCGACCGCGGTCAGAGGGAACAGGGGAGACACCGGAGTTTTGGTCGGAGACGATAACATTTCTTGCTGCGGAGCCCCGTCACTTCACAAGACACGGGAAACCTCTGTTGGTCTGGAGGAGCTGCAGCATTTATTTCTGCGCAAATGTCCACTGTACATTCACTAGATATTCTCAGAGCTACTAACTCTCCTGCAGTGTGTAATGTGTAGTGTGCGCGCATGCGCGTGAGGTGGAGCGGGCTGTGAGTGAAGGCAGGCAGGCAGAGGAGCAGAGTACAGCAGAGACTCCGGCCCTGGAGACCAAAGCTACGGTCTCCCCTGCGTCTTCCGACCGCGGCCAACACTGTTTTGCAAGACGGGCTTCACTAGATATAACTTTGCGGTTTTGGTGCTTCCATGTAGTTTGTGTTGGAGTCTTATCTGAACAGCGTAGCCACACGCGAGCCCGCATGGGACACCGACCCGGATTGATTTATACGTGTAAGAAGTTACAAACAGTCCCTTTAACAAAAGCAACATATGACAGAAGAGATGCATTTAGTATTTCATATGTATTCTTTTTGTTTCATGTATTTCTTTTTTATTCATTTATATGTTTATTGGTTTAATTATTTATTAATTTATTTTTTTATTGACAGACTGATCGACCTATTGAAAAAAATGTGAAATGGCTTTTCACGTTCATCAGAACGGTGCTTTTATTTTGAAGTCAGTTCCTACTCGCTCTTACCGTAATGCCTAGGATAGACACACACCGCAGAACAACGTGGTTGCTGGCATGACTTGTGTTTTTAGAAGTTGAAGACTGGCTTGACCACAATCCGGGCGGGACTGAGACGTGAGGGAGGAGTCGAGGAGAGAAACTAAGCTGCATAAAGTCGGAAATGGGAATGGCCTTCAGAGTGAATCAGTTTTCTAGTAACGTGTGTTGTTTTCTAGTCATGGCGATAACTCTGTGTGCTGTTTTCATACTTGTAGCTTCTCTTTACGACTGTGGTGAGTAACTTTAACTTTAACTCTAACCTTCTGCCAACATGTTTGTCATTAAACTGCAGTGTACTGGATTTTCTGCCCATGTCAAAGCTAAGGTTTAATATTAGCTAACACTGCCTAAATATTTAAACAGGAAATCAAAACACAGTTGTGTCTCTGCCCTCTCATCTACTGATCCTGTACACCTGATGAACTCATAGTGAATGTGGTGATAGAGGCTATGTGGAGGACAAAACGGAAAGAAATGTGTAAAGAAAAGAATACATAAATTCAATAAGTTTGAGGAAATGAATAAGGGGTGAAATGCAAAGGGGAAAATCGTACAGAAATAAATTAATGCATAAATAAATACATTAAAAAAGAAATATAAAATAAATAATAATAGTAAATTAAATTAAAAATAAATACAAATAAATAAAAGTGAAACTATTAAATAAATAACTTTGGGGAAATGAATAAGGGGTGAAATGCAAAGGGGAAAATTGCAAATAAATAAATAAATGCATAAATAAATAAATACATTAAAAAATAAATAAATACATAAAATAAATAAATACATTTCAAAATTAATAAAATATATATATTTTTGTCACATTTGACCAATTAACTAATGGTTTTAATATTGTTGCTCCATTTAATGACATTTATTTAAAAAATATAAAATAAATAATAATAATAAATAAAATTAAAAATGAATACAAATAAATACATAATAAATAAAAGGGAAAATATTAAATAAATAAGTTTGGGGAAATAAATAAGGGGTGGAATGCAAAGGGGAAAATCGCGCAGAAATAAATTAATGCATAAATAAATACATTAAAAAATAAATATAAAATTAATAATAATAATTAAAATTAATACAAATAAATATATAATAAATAAAAGGGAAAATATTAAATAAATAAGTTTGAGGAAATAAATAAGGGGTGGAATGCAAAGGGAAAACTCGCGCATAAATAAATTAATGCATAAATAAATACATTAAAAAATAAATATAAAATAAACATTAATGATACAAAAATTAAAAATGAATACAAATAAATACATAATAAATAAAAGGGTAAATATTAAATAATTAAGTTTGCGGAAATAAATATGGGGTGGAATGCAAAGGGGAGAATCGCGTAGAAATAAATTAAAGCATAAATAAATAAATACATTTAAAAAAGAAATATAAAAAGAAATAAATTTCAAAATTAATAAAATATTTTTTTTGTCACATTTGATCAATTAACTAATGGTTACATTTCTTTTTTAATATTTTTGATACATTTAATGACATATTTATGTATCTATCGAGTAATTTATTTATTTTTGATTTTTGATTTTGGCAATTATTGTATATCATGTTGTATTTTTATTGTGCTGTGATTTTGTATGGCTGCTACCTTGGCCATGTCTCTCTTGTGAAAGAGATTATTCATCTCACAGGGACTTCCTGCTAAAATAAAATTAAAATAAAATATGTCTGTGGCAATCTCCTCTTGATATGTACTGTTTTTTTGGGGTTTTTTTTGCTTTATTAAATTATTAGTTTGATACTTGTTTTTTATAAAAGCACTAAGGAAATAATAAAATAGTTTTTTTTGTGTGTTTGTAGAGGGGGACCTGCGCTTTGCCTCCTACTATGGAGACCACATGGTGCTGCAGAAGTCTCCAAAGAGCGCTGTGGTGTGGGGTTACGGCCCTGAGGGTGCTAACGTGACCCTCTCTGTATCAGGACCAACAACACAGAAAACCTCACCTGTCACTGTGACAGAAGGTGAGTGCAGCCAGTTGTTGTTAGGTGGTAAGTTTATACTGAAGAGGTCAAACTGAGTGATCCTGACAGGGATGGATATGGCAGTGACTGCATTATGTTTTCGTCCGTCTGTACGTACGTCCATCCTGTCCATTTTTGTGAATGCGATATCTCAGGAACGCCAGGAGGGAATTTCTTCTAATTTGGTACAAACGTCCACTTGGACTCAAGGATGAACTGATTCGATTTAGGTGGTCAAAAGTCAAGGTCACTGTGACCTCACGTCTGTTCCATTCTCGTGATATCTCAGGAACTCAGTCACCGAATTTCTTCAAATTTGGCACGTCCTCGTGGATGTATAAAGAGAACTGGATACAGCGTTGGCGGCGGGCTAACATTCATTCCTATGAGAGATGCTCAGTGGCGAATGAAGCCAAAATGGCTTGTCTGTCGAGTGAAAGTACCAAGATCATCCGGCAATCTTCCACGTCCATTGGGCCCATAGAGCAGGCGCAGTAGCGTTTCCTTCAACTTCGCCTCCCCGCTCTCGGTCTCGCGCTCATTCACATGAACGGAGGAAGGAAAATAACTCTGGATTTGGCTATTAGTGCATTTTACAACTTTTAGGACCTAATGATTTAAATAAGGGCTATTCAATTGTTCGTTCTGTGAGGTTGATTTACCTAAAAAAGAACTATCCTCCGATTTACAGACGTCTCTTTCCCAGTGTAAGTCTATGGGAAAAAGTATTTTTGGGCCCAATGACATCACGTAACGGACATGGAAGTTGTATTATCACCATTTGGCCCCTACGAAAATTTGATTGAAAGCCCGGGGGCTTGATTTGGACTCAAGGATGAAGTGATTAGATTTTATGTCCTAATCAGAGCTTTTGTTGTGTAACCTAACAACTGTCAGGACAGTTAGGGTGTGACCTGAAAAAATGAGGAAGCTTGGAAGATTGAGTCAGCCTGTTTCCTGTTTACATCAGAACATGTTACCGTTTTTATTCAATAAATCAGGATTGCTCTCTCTATAATGACTCTCCACTCCTCGATCCACGTACGGCCCTTCGAGTAAAATTAATCAGTTAAAAGTCAAGTCAGGTCAATTTTATTCATCAAGATGCATCAGAATCTGCACACCCCTCCGTTCTTAGACCCTCTACAAAGGGTCAAAGGTTAACAGCTTTCACTTATTCATTTGGTCACTGTACTGTCACCAACCGGCTCAGGGAATGTGACAAGGAGGGAGTCCACACACGAGATGAGGTTAAATGGACTCTATGTAAGTTTACACGTATAAACGTTTCTAATCATTTTTTATTGCCAATGTGTGAACAGGTTGTAACCTAACCTAGAAAATGAGACCTTCCACGACTTTTCCTCTATCAGCCTGGAGACCGCTTTTAATTATTATTTTTATTATTTATTATTTCATTTAAAAGGGACCATGTACAGTTTAAAACATAAATGTCACCATTTGATGCACCGTACCAGATCATAGCTTTAAGCTAATTCACATCTGTAGTCCCTTGGCAGGTCAAGACAAAGAAACATACTACAGTCATACAAGAAAGAACATACAAAACGCACAATACACAGCTACACACAATAGCACATCACAAAGTAATTATGCTTGTCAAGTAAAAGCAAGTCTTGAAGACGGATGTTGGAGTCGGAATAGAGATCAGTGAGTACAGAGCTGAGCAGCTTTCAACAGACGTTTTTAGTTTGTTTTGAAAGTGCTGATAGAGCTGCAGCTCCTCACGTCGTCAGGCAGGGTGTTCCACTGATTTGTGGCCCTAACAGAAAAAGCTGATTGCCCTAATGCGGTGCGGCAAAATGGTGCAGTACAATCTAGCATAGAAGATCTTAAGGATCTAATAGAATCTACTGAGCGAGATTGTCGGCTGCGTGTGGAGGGAGAGACAGAATGCAGAAGGACCAGCTTATACAGCCGAAGGGCCCCGGTGAGCCTTATCAGCTGACGACCCTCCCATCTCAGACAATAGGCATTTTTCACAGCACCCAGACACCCAAGACAATGGGAGGGGCGTTTACAGTCTCTGTATCTGTATGACTGTTTCTTACAGGTATCTGGCGTGTCACCCTTGACCCTGTTGAAGCTGGTGGTCCCTACACCGTGACAGCAGCCATTGAGAACAGCACATCCACTCTGACTGATGTGCTGTTTGGAGATATTTGGGTGTGTGGAGGGCAGAGCAACATGCTCTTTCAAACCTCTCAGGTAGGCGTCTCTCCGATCAGCCCATTCATGGTAACAAAAATGTGCAGTAGAAGTCTGTCTGTAGGGCCGAGTCTTGAAAGAAAATGAGGAAGTTAGTATTAAATTTCTGCAACAGAATTGCTGTAATGCATCAGACCGGCAATACATCATCCACAGTAGGCTCGCATGACCACGCCCCCTTTTGGGGGAAAACAATCCCTCATAGATGGTGAACAGAGTAAACAGAAGAACTTGTAACATGTCTCCAAACTTCTACTTTAAACAAACCGCTAATAGTAATAATGCTATGCCCATGAGTTGCTGTGTAGTTGGTTGCACCAACAATAAATTAAAAATGCTGATCTCCGGCTGTGTCCTAAAAAAGATATAATAGAGGGGCTTTATGGCTCCGAGCTACAGACCAGACCAGCATTGCTTCATTGCCGAGGCTGCGCTCCCTTTTGGTGGAAAGAAACTCGCTGTCACAGGAGAGAAAATGACAAAAAGCTGTTGTGTAGCGGGTTAACCGAGGCTTTCTCACTGAGATTTGAGGCACATACGACACGTTAAGATTCACTGTCAGTGTGGAAAATGGCTAAATGATGGCAGTTAACATTAGCTTGAGTGGGAGGCTGCTGCAGTAATACAGTCATACATTAATGTTATAGCAGCATCTGTTGTCTCAAACTAAATCTAAGCCTATAGATCAAACAGTTGGCTATTAACAGGTCAGTTATTTACAGACAAAATTTAGCCCAACGTTATTCAATCAAATATGTAGAGATGTCTGGATAAGCCATATCCTGCCTCTGTGTTAGACGGGGGAAGACTGAAGGGACATGACGGCGATCAACCTTAATTTATTAAGGCATTGTGAACGCTCACGTTCAGGCAAGATCGCAAAAGTTATTAGACATGTGTATACAACAAATGTTCGTTTAACAAGAGACGAACGCATACAAACACGTCAAATTGCATTGATATCTATGGGCTCTTCGGTTTTCTTTCCCCTAAAAGGGGGCACGACCTTGACTTTTTGCGTATGTGCCGGTCTGATGTAGTCAGAAAGGTTGAAGCATTCCAGACGTAAAGAACTTTCTATTTCATATGTATGTACTTATTCATATTTTAGTGTTTAATGAACTCTTTTATTTATTATATAGGTTTTCAATGCGTCAGAGGAGCTGGCCCTCGCAGCGAAGTATCCTCATGTGAGGACGTTTATGGCAGCCTTGAAGTTGAGTAAAACAGAGCAGACTGATTTGATTGAAGTGGAACTTCCCTGGTCTGTGCCGCCAACAAGTAAGCAAGTATATTTATTTATTCATGGAATTGTTTAAAGACGTGTTTGTAGCTAAAGGTTTGGGTTATTAAACTGCAACTGAGCCAGGTCTAAATGCTGTGTAATAGAAAAATGCATATATTGCATATGTTCCTAAATCCAAGCTAGTGTTTTGTAATGGTTACAGCACAGGACAGTATAGTACTGTATAATGTATTCACATTTGTATTTCCAGATCTGTCCGAGTTCTCTGCAGTGTGCTGGCTCTTTGGACGTTACCTGTATAAGGTGCTGCAGTACCCCATAGGACTGGTGGAGTCCTGTTGGGGAGGCACACCCGTTGAAGTCTGGTCATCTTCAAGAGCACTGCAGCAGTGTGGACTCCAGGAAACTAACAGCGGGTAAAGATATGAAAATAAACACAATTCAGCTAACCTACCACCTGATATGTATGGTAACTGATTTAGGATGCTTACATCATTTTTTTCTTTGTCTTGTCTTTTTGTCTTGTCTTTTTCTTTGTTTTGCTCTCAATGGAGAGCTCTTTTGTAAGAACCCAAAAAATTTGCTTGCACTAACTGCACTGTTTGCACATTGAAATCTCTCAGTCCTAAAAACAATTCGGTCTTGTGGAACGCAATGATCCATCCGCTGCTCAACATGACCATCAAAGGAGCCATCTGGTACCAAGGTAAGACTACCTGCAAAGGTATCAGTTCAGTATAGCCACTATAGACTTCATATAAGAAGTGGATGTAGTCGCCGTGACGTCACCCATTGGTTTGTGGACTGCAGTTTTGAAGCCTCAAGTTCGGCATTTTGGCCGTCGCCATCTTGGTTTTTTGCAACCAGAAGTGACACGAGAGGGTGGAGCTAAATACAACCGAACGTTGAATAAGACATTTTAGGCGATCAAAATGTTACAATTAACTTTTCATGAACTCAAAGTTGTAAGATGAAAACACAGACAACTCCCAGACCGGACAACGGCGTGGTAGCGACCTGTCAACCACAAGGTAGCCACGCCCTAAAGCAGTTGTTCCCAACCTGGGGTCCAGGCGCCAAAGATCACAGGGGGTGCACCAGGATTTGTCTAATCTGAGGTTGTCAAAATTAGATTTGCACATGTATAACTAAAATCATAATAACACACTATTTAACAGATATTTGTTTTTGCTACTTAGTAGACCACATTGTGTTGAAACCTGGTATTTATGCACAGTTGCAGATAAGCCTTTTTTTTAGGCTACACTTATATTATTAATATTAGATTCCAGTGGCGGCTGCTGGTAGGATTGTTTCCGACTCGTGTGATCCAAACATTTCCAATAACTCCAGAGCATTGTAAAGTCCAAAAGTCAACATTTACTGAAAAAGGATAGATGTAATCATTTCCAAAATTCACGTTTTTAATCTAACGAAATATTCTGCTTCAATCCATATTTCTTGGCATTTAGCCTTTCAAAAACAACATTTTTAAGTCACTTCTGCATTGGCTTCACTTTTCAGACCCGGATGTTGCCCACTGAAAGCCACATGTATGTCATGCATCTATAAACCTTGTGTCGCTTTCAGGTGAAGCAAATTCCATGTATCATCAAGAGAAGTACAACTGTTCGTTCCCTGCTATGATTGATGACTGGAGGATGGCGTTTCACCAGGGCTCCGGAGGGCAGACGGCTCAAGACTTCCCCTTTGGATTTGTCCAGGTATGTTACTTTTAGTATTTTAGTTTAAATTTGCACAATAGAAACAAGTACAGATAATAAGAACACTATATCTGGAATTAGAAAATTAGCGCCCCCCTGTGGTTGTATCAAAGAAGAGATTGTGGCAGTCAGCAATACGTGCTGCTATTTTGCCACTATGTAGGTAAAATAAACCATAGAAAGCTTTTGCAAACATCATTTGGAGTATTGTAGATCTATTCCAGGATTTTCTTTGTATTTGCAGCTGAGCACCTACGAAAAAGGCACCACTAGTGACGCCTTTCCGAACATCCGCTGGCACCAGACCGCAGACGTCGGCTTTGCCCCGAATCCCCGGATGCAGAAAACCTTCATGGCAGTGGCTTTGGATTTACCGGATGAAAAATCACCCCTTGGCACGTAAGGATTCAATCCATGATGTTTGTTCAAATGATTAGAGTGATTTGTTTTTTGTTTCTTTTTTTATACTTTGTGTCATATGTTCATATCGTTCATACATTTCACAAAAAAGACCCAGAGTAAAACGGTTTCATTTGATGTTTCTACTGCTGCTATGAGAAAACATGATCCTTTTATTATTTCATATAATATATTATTAGTCAATTACCGTTACTTAATTTAAAGTTCTTATTGATTTTATAAATGACCTTTTTCATACTAAATATGTCTTCAACTGTTTCCAGACACTTGTTTATCATGGGAGGGTCCAATTTTATTTCCAGCTTTGTCTTGTTTGACTGCTGTAATTCTCAGGATCCAGAAAAAAAAAACGTCTGTCAAAGATAACGCGATAACACAAATTTGTTTGAACGCCACTAATTTCTTTAACACATTAACGCAACTTCCGATTTTCAGGTTGTAGTGAGCTCAGTTTTAAAGCCAGAGGGAAGATACTCATATGAAATAACGCTCCAAACGTGCGCTAAATTTTGACGGGGAAAAGCTGGCAAGGCCATTTTCAAAGTGGTCCCTTGACCGAGTCTCCCCTTTACAGACATGCCCACTTTATGATAATCACATGTAGTTCGGGGCAAGTCATAGTCAAGTCAGCACACTGACACACTGACAGCTGTTGTTGCCTGCAGGTTGGGCTGCAGTTTGCCATGTTATGATTTGAGCATATTTTTTTATGCTAAATGCAGTACCTGTGAGGGTTTCTGGACATTATTTGTCATTGTTTTGTGTTGTTAATTCATTTCCAGTAATAAATATATACATACATTTGCATAAAGCAAGCATATTTGCCCACTCCTATCATGGTAAGAGTATTAAATACATTTTGAACAGATAACTGTGTGATTATTTTGCGATTTAATCGATTGACAGCCCTAAATTCCTTCTTTTGTAGGCTTTTGGGATGTTTACCCAGGAGTAAATTGTGTTTTTCTAGCTACCCTGCTTTCCCAAATATCTGTTCTATTATGTGTAAGATATCTGACCAGTAGGTTTGTATTTTTTTACATGTAAAAAATATTTGTTTTTTGTTTTTAGGATCCATCCTCGAGACAAGCAGGATGTAGCCTACAGACTGACACTGGGAGCGAGGGCAGTGGCTTATAATGAGAAAGACGTGTCCTTCAGTGGACCGTTCCCCAACAAAATCCAGTCCACTCAGACGTACGTCAACGTCACCTACGACCAGAAAATCTCTGTCACACCGTCTAAAGGCATCTTTGAGGTAAGGCTGGCAGCGGCACGGTCGGTGTGAGTTATGTCCCATATTCACCTGAGGCCTGTACTACGAAGCAGGATTTAGGGTTAGCGAGGTAACTTCAGGGTTAACTCTGGGTTTTACGTACTACGAAGCTGGATCACTTCTCACCGGGGCAGATCGCCAAGGTAACTTATGCTGAACACCTAACCTGCTCCAGAGCAGGTTATGTTCCAGAAACGAGATCAACTCGTATAAAAGCACCGCCTACTGACCAACCAGAGCTCGGTGCACAGATCGTGTGATAATATTACACAAATACAAATAAATTATAGCCATAATCCAGGCTAAAAATAAAACAGTTTGAATTGACCAATGCAGGAAGGACAGCTGGCTGTATGCTTATCGCTTTGAATTATGTTTTTATATTTATTTTTTCACTTGCTCTTAAGTCTGTTTCACACCGCCGGAGAAGAGGACACAGCTGAGAGAAGGCTGAAATAGTCACACATGCCACATTGTTGTCAAAGAGCGTAATGAATAGTAATCTATTCATCCATTATATTTTGAAAGCCATTTACTTATTATTTATGAAAGACATTTATTACTTCACTGCCCCATCTAGACGAATACATCTGACTATTGAGTGTTCCGTTAACTTAATAAATCTATTAATTACGCATTCACACATTGACAATATTTTCTTTTGCCAGCTGTCCTTCCTGCATTTGGCAGCCTCAACTGTTCCCTTTAGTCTGGATTATGTGTTTAACTTCTTCGTATTTGTCTAATATCATAGTTTGCTCTTGGTTTATAAAATATGCCGCTCTGCTGACAGTAGACTTGTCCATGTTTGTGATTGCTTATATGTTGCAAACACCGCCCCTTTCATGTGAACGCGCTCAGAGCCAGATTGAGAAACCCTGGGTTGATTTACCGAGTTAATAACCACCGCCGTAGGACCGCTTAGCGAGATCTCGGTTGTTAGGGTTAGTTAAGCCAGATAAGGAGAAGATACCGTGGGTATGTTGACGCTTCATAGTACAGACCTCCGCTGGCTATAGTTGATGTTCGGTCTGATAATTCCTTGAACAAACTAAATTCTTGCTAAATGAATAATATTTATATTTTTTTCTTATATCAAGATCTGTTGCACAGGGATTAAGACTCCATGTGGTCCTAAGTCTCGCTGGGTTCCAGCTCCCATCATGAATTGGGGTCCGACCACTGTCCAGTTATCTACCAGTTTGTGTCCGCTCACTGATGAAGTAGCTGCCCTCCGATACGCATGGAGAGACTGGCCCTGTGACTTTAAAGCCTGTCCAATCTACAGCGCCAGCAGGATTTTACCTGCGCCTCCTTTTATCGTCAACCGCCCTTCAACCAACGGAAACCTGGAGCTGTGAGAAGACAAAGTGATGAAAGATGTTTCTTTAGATCAAAATATGGAGCCGGATTTACCAGATCGTTCAACAAGATTATTGACACTGAAAGTGATAAGACAGTGGATTGTTGCTGTGAGAAATTAGCTAAACTTAGCAAATATTTTTGTTTTTCATAGATATAAAGCATTTTAGAGGGAGGGATTTTTTACTTGACTATCAGTTTGTTTTTATTTCTTCCTTGTTTAGATTGGTTTGGGTCGGTTTAACTCTAGACAGTCAATTTGTGTAAGTAAGTAAATCGTCTCAGGGGCAGTGCCAGATCCCACGAAACCGCCTGTAGTTCATGGCATCTGGATACCAAGCTTACCTTAACACTTATTGTGTGGTCAGAGTTTTCCTTCATCATCCACACTTAAGTGCCTCATCTCATCAGAATAACGGTACTTGAATAATGTAATGTCTTTGGTTGTTTTAATTTTTTTTATAGGGATTATTCTTGTTTTTTAAAGTGCCTATTGGAGCTTAGAATCCCTCATGGCAGAAAGGTATTTATAATTTTCATTACACTGTTTACAATCTATGCACTGACAACTACTGCCAATAACAGCTGAACTGCATGTAGAAAAGCATGACAAACGTTTTATTTGAACAAAACTCTGGATTTACAACACAAATGGGTCTTTATGATTCAACATAATCTACACAAATAAATGACAAATCAACTAAGTGTGTGTGGGTGTGTTACATTCAAAGCCAATGCTTTTGCTTCAAATTAAAACAGATGGAAATGCAATGAAATGATTGATTATTCAAACATGATCTACTGTTGTTTAAATTGGAATTTTTTTTTAAACTGCAACTTTAAGTCAACAGTTAAATACCAATGCAACAGTGTGTCATACACCAAAACTTATATTATTATTATTATATATGGCAAGGAAAGCATAATAAACCTGTTTTTCACTTTTTCTGTGGAATTCCAAATGAGTTAAAAAAGGTTGATGTCAACTGTGACTCTTTTTAAAACCCAACATGTGTTTATATACATACAAAAATGCAACTGTCAAATCAGAGGTGTTGGGTTTATGTTGCTATTGGCACCTTAAGCATAAAGCTAACTCACCAGCCACATCCGGTATATTAGCATCAACCATGCTAGCACACCTCCCCAGTAATGCTGTCTGGGCAAAGAGTATAGAAGCAAAGAGATGCTAGATGCCGCCATTTTGGACTGAAAACGCCAATGACTCCATACCCATGGATGTATAAAGAGACGTCTATAAATCAGAGGATCATTTTCTTTGAGGTAAATCAACTTCTCAGTACGAGCACTTAAATAGTCCTCATTTAAATTGTTATGTCTTAAAATGTTGTAAAATTAACTAATGGCTGAATCCAGAGTTATTTTCCATCATAAACGTGCATCAGATCTATGGGACTGCACCGCCCTGCACGCTCTTATGACATATCCGGTTCTGCCAGCTTCCTGCTAGCTGTCTGCGGCTGTAATAATGGACATATTGGCTGTAATTCATCACCTTTATGATCTTATAATACACCCATGGGCTGTATGCTGTAAACTTGTACCGTAGTGGATGTATTAACGTCTCTGTTCCCAAACAACCGGCTATCGGCCAGTAGCTAGTAGTGCTAGTAGCATGACATAAACAGAATTTAATGTAATTGTAGGCTATTTACTAACACGCAGGGCACAACCTCTTATACATCCATGGTCTGTGGTCTATTGAACATCGATTTTGGAGGTCCTTGACATGAAAAGGTTTGAGATTGCTCTCAAAATCTGTGTGCTGGATTTTTCTAACTTCCATTTATGTCCATCGCTCACTTTATGCTCCTCTGGGAAGCAACTGGGCAAAGATGTTTAATAAATAAATATTTATACTAGTATGCATATTTATATATATATTTTTTGTTCAACACAGACCATTTTAGTAGAGACATTAAAAGTACGACAATAGAATAAAATTAATTTTGTTTTACTTTTGTACGGCACTTTGTAGCAGACGTAGTCGCTTTCAGTCCAAAATGGCGGAGGCGTAGCTTTGCTGCTGGACGCTGACGTTGCAATGGAACGACCAATTGACTTTCACTTCTTAGCAATACACATTCTTTGGTCTGGGATGAATATCAAAGGTTTGAGTCACTGTACACCTCTGTTTCCTGAAGTACTGAACCAGGATGGAAAAGGTGGACAAACATTGTCGGCTTTGAAAGTAAGAGTGAAAGTTCACGAGGATTGAGGTCACATATGACCTCGCACTTGCCGAATCAGGAGCTGAAATATGAGGTGGAGGGCTTCATGTTCGGGGAGGTCAGGTGGTGCTGATGAGAGGAGCTAGGGGACGGCGGTGCCTGTCCTGAGGAAAGACAGATGGATAAAATAAATAGTAGAAGAGTCACTGTCAGTGCTGAGCTATCGTCAGTCATGTCAGCATTAGAAAATACAAGAGATAACAAAACTAGAAGTACTGTGAAATATTTGGCATTTTGGTCATGCTTTTATTTTGAAATCCTAATACTTACACACTGTGACTCCTGTAAGAGAGTGCACTTTTATTTTTCAGCTAACCTAGCCACATTTATGATATATTATTTACAGTAGAGGTCTGGAGGAGCAGTTGGTTAAGGAGGGTTATTCACACACACACACTCCAGCAGAGCAATGTATAACTGAGCAGCTTCACTGCTCCGCTCAGACATTTTGACAGCAAGAAGACACAGTTTTTATTTGTTTCCCCCACCAAGGGATTTTAACCTGTGACGTCCTAGCCACAAACCCAGCTGTTAAACCTGAAGGCTACCCTGGTTCATACATGTTTAATGGACACATAGGAACCAGTCTGTACTGCTTGTTTAATACATGCAATAATCAAGGTGCTGTAAATGTAACGGGCATAACAAAACCTGAGGTAATCTACATGACAGCCAAGATAAACACATCGGCAATATGGAAAACTGATATTTTAACAACCTGTTATGTGCTCCGTCTTGATGTTGTCGTCAAAGCCCTGGTGTCTCTGGTAGGCCTCAAAGTTGACCGATGCGTCGTCCTCTGATAGGCTGTGAGGAACCTGGCCGTCACTGCTGCGACACACCTCAAAACGTATCCATCGGTAGCTAAATAAAAACAAACAAAACATCTATTTTTTAAGAAATCTAAACTCATTAGTGAATATAAGCTGGTTGAACCTACGTATGTTCATTCATTCAACTTTTATTTATACTCGAGAGATCATTGAGGGGTTACCCTCATTTACATCGAGTCAATTACAAAACAAAGAAAAGGAAAACAAAACAACGAGATATACAAACAGAGAAGATGCAGTATCATTCTAAAAAATAATAAAAGCCATTAAAACTTTTGGATTAGGAAAAGTAATTTGATAGATACATTCAGATATTTAAGATAAGCAGAAGTTGGGAAATTCAAATTTCTAAAAATGTCCAAAAGGTCTGAGCGAATTGATTTTAAGGAGTTGCTGTATTTAGTTCCAAGAGTCAGGAGCACTAAAATTAAAGCAGTTTTTCCAAGTTCAGACGTAGTTCGCAGGAGACCGCCAGTAGAGCGTGTCTGATAAAACCCTTCTGAGTGACGGCAGTTCTGAGAGGTTATATGGTAACTTACCGGTAAGGGCTTTATAGATAAAAAGATACCTGCGAGTATCACGTCTCTCTTGGAGAGAAGACCACCCAACCTTGTCATATAAAATACAATGATGTGTACCACAGACATCACCGGTGATAAATCTCAAGGCAGAATCATAGACTGAGTCCAGCAGTTTAAGAGCTGAAGAGGATGCGTGCCTATAAATCACCGTAGTACAAAACTGACACGAAATCGTCCTCAACAACCCTTTTTTTTGTTGGCACACAAGATTATGAATGTGAAATTTGAATGAGAGATATTTTTATCTCAATCATAAGTCCGTTTGCAGTAGAAATATTTAGACCGGTATAATCTATAGCAGTGATTCTCAAAGTGGGGTCCATGGCAGTCTGCCAGGGGGTTGTCAGATTTATTCATTTAAATCATATCATCATTCTTTTTTACAAAAGGCTTCATAGTTCAAAAAATAATATTTAAATGATTAAATCTACAGTATAATAGTTCATAAATTACATTCTGATCTAACAAATCTATAACTCTTGAAAAATCTGCAAATGTGTTTAATGTCTAATATCTTTCAAGTACAATCTCTGGTTTTGTTCTTTCACATAACTAAGACTATAGAAGTGTAAAACAATATGCTATACATCAAATTATTCCAAGGGATTTCCTATCTAGTAACGGGTCCGTGGCTGAAAAAAGATTGAGAACCTCTGGTCTATAGCTCTGGCTCTGGAAAATAGCATGAACTTTGTTTTATCAGCATTTAGTACAAGTCTTAGGTCTTTAAGAGCACCTTGCAGAGTGTTAAAGGAACGGTAAAGGTATGTAAAATATATTAACATGATTGAAATATATTATATCATTCAATGTTTCATATAATAGAATATTTATATCTTTAATCTTCAGTTAGAAGGTTTACTGTGTAGTATTGGTTAAATAAGTAATAGACAAATCAGCTCCCAACAAAATGTAAATTCACTCTGCATAACTCAGTCCGCATGTTTCCTTAAATGTTACTCCTGACTTGTCAATGTTTACTTTCTAAGGAAACTTTTAAATTATTCAATGTCATGAAAGATCATCATATTAATGCTTTGCATCTGGGAAAAAAGGATGGAATTTATGTTACAGTTTATAATAATTATTGTAATTAAATGGCCCATCTGTAGAATCCCCTTTTAGTCCCGGTGGACTGGTTTTCCTAAAGTTATCACACAACCTACAGTAAGTTCTTGTTTCAGTAATGAAAACATTACTAAGTACAACAAGTCTTGTGCTTTACAGTTGAAGTCTAAGATGAAAACATGAAAACAAATCTCATTCATATCTTTAAATGATATTCTCTGCGTGCTAAGTGTGTGTTGTGTGTTGAATTTACTTGCTACATTTGCGAGCTCCAGGACAACTCTGGATGAGGTTCTGGATGGTCGGGTGTGAGAAGCCAAAGAAGTCGGCTCCTGACGGCACGATGGGCACCACCGACCTGGAACTAAGAAAATTAAAAAAGTTATAAAATAAAGTTGACTTGGCTTTCCAAAAATATTTATCTTGGACATATAGTGGACTTTTTCTAGACTAACACCAATCATCACAATCATCACAAGTCTTTGTGGTGAAGTTTGGTACCTGACAGACGCGATGGCCTTCAGCAGATTTGAGTGGCACGTCAGGGCCGATGAGGCCACGATGGCGTTCTGAGGATCTTCTTCAGGCACAATCTCAAACTGAGGGGACAATATTGGATTGCATGTGTCAAAATCATCTTTATTTTCTTTAATATACTATTTACATCTGAAAACGAGGGTCAAAAGAATGATGATGGACTTGGGTAACGACTGTGTGCTTACCTGTGGACCTGCTCCCCCGTCCTTGATCTGGCAGGTGTAGAGGCACTGCTGTTCGGGGTTTTTCATGCTGGCAAAGACTCGAGTGCTGCAGAAGCCCACCGGGTAGATGGCACATTCATCATGGAACAACATCCTGTCTGTGATGATCTGAAGAGCAGCCACAAGTTTACATTTGGTAAAACACACTTTAGAGAGGCTGACATTTATTATTTATACTGTATTTATGCAGGGGGGCCGTATGTTTTAAGTTTTTGATTGTTTGTTTTTCACTAAAAAGTATATTATAAATATTAAAAAGCATAAAGAAAAATGTTTGTTTCTTAACAAAATGTGAGTGATTCCAGTATGTTTTAGTGTCATTTTAAGTTTTTTAAGCATATTTTGATGATTATTTTGGCCAGGATAATAGTGACATGTCATATCATCCCATGCCTAATAGACAGTTTAAATGTCATAGCAAGAAGAGAGCATGCATGACTAATAATTTAAGTGTTCTACCATGGTGATGATAAAGCTATGACATGTGAGTCAAGCCAGACACTGACCTCTCCCAGGCTGTAGACGGTTAAACCTCCCAGTACGATGGGAAAGACGGGACGACCAGACGAGTCCAGAGGGATGGGCTGCACCAGTTTCCGAGACCCGTCTGCGAGCTTTCTCTTCTTCGACATCTTCTTTGGAACTGAAGAAACATGAGAATAAAATACTGAGCCTTAAAAGGTGAATGCAACCCATTCAAATCACATACAGTATATACTTGACCGTAGAACTCACGTTCCTCCTTCCCATTTTCTCTGCCTCGCTCTTTCCTTTCCTTCTTGGGTTTTTTAAGAGTTCCCTCTTCCCCTGTTGACACCACTGATGCCAGGTTGTGTCCCCCCGACAGGCCTGAAGCCCCCGCAGGACCTGAGGTTAATGCTGTAGGTGGCACCGGTGGATGAGAGCTTGAGCTGGGTGTTGGCAGCATCTCTCCCTCTGACAAAGACTGATACTGCAACAACGACTTCAGTAAAAACCTGGAAATGAGAATTAATATGAATGTGAATGAATCATTGTTTCCTTTTCAACCTTTTCCACTCCAGCCCTCAAGGAATGGAAGAGGTTAAAGGTGACATGACATGACAAAAGTGCACAAACTGGCACTTGACTATCACGAAGCCCCACTTTTTAGAATCACAACAGTACATCCATCATGTACAAGAGTAAAAACCTGGATTAATTGAGATTAATAAGAAGGTCCTTGCTGAACACATACATTTCTAGAACATTATAGGAAGCATAAGCATAGCTGAAAGATGTCCACTCACCTCCGCTCCTCCTTAGCTCTCAGAAACTTCTCCTCTAAGTGGGCAACTTCATCACAGAGAGCTGCGTTCTCCTGTAACAGTATTACAACACAGATAATTAAAGAGGCGTGCATCTAAACAGGTAAATGTTCTCACCAATAACAATTTGACAACACCATACCATATGTGCATGATGTGAAAGAAAACTTAAAATATATATGACTAGTCATAGCTTTTTAAGAGTCAATAGTTTACTCACAAATATCATGGCGCGGGCAGCTTTGCGCAGTCTGAGGTACTTGAGGTGGTACTTTTCATTTTGTTTCTTCCGTGGACCTCTCTTCATCTTGGTCCTGTGCTCTGAGGAACTGGTGGGCGATGGGAAGGCGGGCGCCGAGGCTCCTGAGCCAGAACTGGAGATGGTATTGTGCTGCGGAGAGCCGAGGAAAGACTGGGTGGTGAAGGCCTGGAGGGCCTGCTGCCTCTCCTCATCCGTCTGTGAGGAAACAGAGGAAGACAGAGATCTGCTCATGTGCACCAGGAGGACCTGAGGCTGATAATGCTCGTGTGTACAGAGGACAGAACCTGCCAAAATAAAAACATTGACTGAATAAATAAATAAATGACTCGATAAATAAATAAATATGACATAAAATTGACCAAAAATAAGATTAAAAACAGATGTAATTAATTCATAAAATGTGACATAAATTGATTTTTTTTTTTTACTCTGACCCCATGACACATGTTGAATGACAGCTTAATGCATAATGAGGCAGAAATGCATAAACAAATTTATAAAAAAAAAAGAATACAGAAATAAATATGTTTGGAGAAATAAATAGGGGGGAAAATGTAAAGGGAAAATCATGCTGGATAAGTTTATAAATATATAGATACAAATAATTTAATAATGAATAATTTAAAAATAAATTTAAAAAATAAAAATAATGCAAAAATAAATACATTTAAAAGTTAATAAAAATAAATAAATAAATAAATGGGAAATTAAATAGAAGAGTAGATAGATAGGGGAATTAATACAGAGGAAAAAAATAAAATTAAAACAGAAACATCCATTTGTCACATTTGATCAATTAATTAATGCCTACATTTATTTTTTTTATATTATTTTTGGTACAGTTAATGGCATATCTATTTATTTATCGAGTCATTTATTTATTTATTTATCTTTTTTATTTTTATTTTGGTAGGTTCCGTCCTCCGTGTTTGTGGCCTTCAGGATGACGGATGAAAATACGGACTCAAATGTAAACGATAAAACAACACTGATGGAGCTCACACTTAAACTGCTGCATGACAAACAATGAAAGTTACTGAAAACAAAATGTGCACGAGAGCTTCGAAACTGAAGAAATTCAAATACAGATATTATTTATCTCAAAACTCCTCCGAGAGGATTCTACTCTTACAGTTATATCCCTTTTCACTCTGAAACAGTCTGTCAACTCTGCAGCTCAGCTTCAAGGGTGTAAATATGGCTACTATAGTATTAAAGGAGTATTAAGGGATTATGTAATGCTTACTGTAGCTATAATTAGATATTAGGAGTGACTTCTAGCGTCTCTTCTGGATCATGCAGATGCATTACCCCTCATGTCCTTTAATCAGATTTTAATAAGGTAAGGAGATAAATAGCAGATATGACATTACACCAGCTTATCAGAGTGCCATATACAGGGCTCAACAATAAGGATTGCCCGCGTGCCTGGGGCAAGTAAAATACCACGTCGGGCTAATAAATCTAGCAACTCACAACTGGAGCTGATAATGAAAGTAGCTAAGGAGTGAGCCTTCTCACTTCCTTCTCATCTCTGTTGAGAGTTGCACAGCACTGAGAGAAAATGACGGCGGTTAAATACAAAGTTTATGAGCTGAAGCGCAAGCGAGCATTACTATTATCCTGGAAACAGGATTATATGGGGTGGCATTCCCGGATTTATTTACTTAGATAAAGATTAAGCATGACAATTAACTTTAGTCTTTGGTGTTATTTGATAACTGCTAATAAATAAATCAAGTTGTAAAGGAGCAAGTAAAAACTGACTTTGAGCAAGTAGATTTCTGACCCACTTGCCCGATCAACATTAATGTTGAACCCTGCATGTAGCATTGAATCTCCACTGCAAAAACCCTGCACCTACCACTTTTAATGAATACATTCTTATATTATCAAACTACAGTTCTGGACCCAGGTCTTGTGTGAACAGCAACGCCTCAGTATTTCTCAATGACCAATAGTCTGGCATAAAAGGTCAAATGCATTTTCAGTATCCCTTTACATATTTGGGTTTTGTGTGAAATAGGCATTAGTGTCCCATTTAACTCACCAGCAGTGCAAAGACTCCGTTTCTGTTCTCAATCCTCTTGAATCTCCTGCTGCCTTTTTGTGTCTGAAACATAATGTGAGACTGAGGCCAATGCACGCGGCTGGAAAAGCCAAATTTGATTCCCCAAAAGCTGGGGGTCATTTTAGATGAATTCCACCATTATTATTAGATACAGCAGGTTCAAGGCGTCGGAGCACAGAGCATCCTTTGTTCTGACAACAGCGCAGAGATGTCTGCCTCTTTTTTAAAGTTGAAGTGAAATAAGGTCAAAGAAGCAGGATGGAAAAACATGGAGAAAGAAAAATAAACAATAACAGAAATACAGATGATGCATGTACTGTATCAACACAAATGTTAAATGGAGGTGCAGGTTATTAAACTCAACAGCAGAGGTTGCTGTCAGACTGCGTCTTGAACGTCCTCCTTACCTCTCGGTACATGACGGCCTCCAGGCTGGATTTTGCACTGCCAAGGAGAGAACAACAAAATAAGCAGAGTCTAAATGTAGACTGAGGAACAAGTTTACTCAAGAAATTCATGATTTGGCTTAACATATGAGCGCAATGGGCAATAGGTATGTGTAGTAAATTGAGAGAATTGCTGTACTTGGATTGAACAAGCCCCCTGTCGATGATTCTCTGTTTAATCTCCTTTATGTGCATGGGACGTCCAGCTTCTTCCAAGACAATCTACATGAGAGAAAGGAGGAACAAAAAACACTATCACAGCAGTTGATTGTGTTAAATGTTATTAATAACATCAAAGTGAAATATGATGAATAAATAGCAGATACCTGTGCAGCATCGAGCCATGTGAGGTTTGGCTTCTCTGCTATTTCACTTGGTGGTTCGCTGCAAATAGAAAAAAGTTTGGTATCATCCAGTGTAGCGTTATTACTTGATTTATTGGCACTTTGGAAATCATTACTTGTGAAATCAAAATTTTAGGGCAGATATCGATCCATATTTCAATAAATAGTAAAACTGCAACAGGAAATTAATAATGCTGGCAACTGCGATTGCGCCGTGGGAGGTACTGTGTATATATTTTGAATATTGTGTGTGATCGCTTGATACCAAATGATATATTCAGAATTGCAAAGCACTTCTCCACTGTTGTTTAGGAGACAGTTTGGTATTAAATCATTGAATCAAATCTGATTTGTATTATAATGTGATTCCCTGTGAGCACAAAACTACACCCATTGACTATAGACTCTCATTTTGGCACATTTTGGAATCCAACTACCACAGCTCCTCTGACCTCAGACGCATGTTGAGTGGATTATACTGCATCACAGACTACAAAGAGAAAAACAGAGACATTGTTCTGACATTGTTCTGACAGAGGTGTTCACCAACATGTTCAACCTCTCCCGGAGTCAGTCTGTGGTCCCCACCCCCTTCAAGACATCCACAATTGTTCCTGTCCCCAAGAAACCAGACACTTGGTCTACATGGATGGGATGCTCTCCTCTAGTAGCAATCCTACTCTGCAATCTAAATGGATTATTAAATCTTGCACAGTGCATTTTCTTTATCTATAAGCAGTGAAACTAAAGTGTGACGTGTACAAGTAATGACATGTTTTAAAAACTTTAAAATATATATATATGTTCAACAACCTCTCTAGAGTCTCTGTGGTCCCAGATAGACTTGCAATGCTGTCCAGAGCAGGAAACAGAGAGTAGTTGCCCTGTCCATCAGCCTCCATCTCAGATTCAAAAGTGTTGAGTGAATCCATAAGAGAGGGGACCTGTAGAGAAGACACATTAACACATGTATTACCTCTTTCTGTCTATATATAACTAACTTACAGGTTCCTCCTCATGCATTCAACTAGAACAACATCAACAACACAGAAACCTGCATATGCAATAATAATTATTATTCCATATATAATTGCTCACAGCT
This sequence comes from Adelosebastes latens, assembly GCA_916700685.1. Taxonomy (NCBI): domain Eukaryota; kingdom Metazoa; phylum Chordata; class Actinopteri; order Perciformes; family Sebastidae; genus Adelosebastes; species Adelosebastes latens. The sequence continues at coordinate 22,762 of CAKAKR010033708.1, forward strand.
GCTAATGAAATATTATAAATACAAGAGTTTAAGGGTTAGATAGAAGCAAACAAACCTCAGTGCAGCAAAACCCACTTCTTTCAGTTCGTGCTCCGGTTTGTTTGTTTCCGTCGTGTGTCAACCCGGAACCTTCAGTCGTCTCATTGTTTACACACGGAGTGGATAAAAGATAACCACTTAACAGCAGCTTCAGCCGTGATAAAAACTACACTATGAATCTGTGTGTGGAAAAAAATATAATATGTTCAAAACGAGAGTGTATGGAGGGGAAACATGTACGTAGATAGAGGAACTAAAAGTTCGTTGCTGGCGCCGGACATTGTTCCTGGTAGCATTTACCGGATATCCGGTTTTATTTTTATTTTTGTTATTGAAGATCATTCATTTACAAACATTAAGGCATTGTAATCTAAACTCAAGACTTCTAAAATAATAATAATAATCTAAAATAATATAATAACAAAAATAAAAGAGGGTAGAAAAATAATTAAAGGAACAAAAAAAAGAAATGCATAAATAAATAAATAATAATAAGACTGCACTCTTCCATAGTAGCTCTAGGGGTCATCATCATATAGGATAGGAAAGATAACTTAAATTATAAAAAATAATATAATAACAAAAATAAAAGAGGGTAGAAAATAATTAAAGGAACAAAAAAAGAAATGCATAAATAAATGAATAAATAAATAAATAATAAGACTGCACTCTTCCATAGTAGCTCTAGGGGTCATCATCATATATGTTCAGTTCTTCATAAGCTCTGAGGAGACACTTTGCATGTTGTCCTTTCATTAGTCTTAAAGCACTGAGATGATTGTCCACAAGGTCCCTTTTGAAAAACGGAAAATAGGGGTTTAATTTTCTTCCATTTGGATGCATTTCCACTTTTGTCATTTGTTTGACAAAAGTAGATACTTTGCAGATTCTGATTATTAATACAAAATATAAATCAACTAATAAATAATGATATATTGTTATGGATTAAGATACCTGGCAGTATATAAAGTAATTAAAATTAGCCCCACATTTACCAGCTGCAACATTAAAGTGACGAACACATTAATGAATCAATAATTATAATCCAATAATATAATTATTCTGCAATAGGTACTTTTACTTTTGGTACTTTAAGTTTATTTTGATGCTAATACTTTTGTACTTTTACTTAAGTAACATTTTGAATGCAGGACTTTTACCTGTAACAGCGTATTTTTACACTGTGGAATTGCTACTTTAACTTAAGTAAAAGATGTGAGTACTTCTTCCACCACTGGTTTACAAAAGCTATATTTTTCTCAGTTTTACCTTACTGTTGATAGGCTATAATTATATTTAGATAGGCATATTCAATCTTTTCTCAACTGCAAATCTTTACATCATTTCTGAACATCATTCAAGCTAAAATTTGACCATTAGGCTATTTTGAATAACGAGATAACTCCTTGGACATTGAAAACTCTGGCGATTTGACTAAGAATTTGTGTCATTTTCTGATTAATATCTGAGTGTAACGTACAAATCAAAACCAAATTCACATCAGTGAAAAAATGGCTCAGGATGATGTCATCAGTGCAAGATTGAATCTATAAATTGCGCTTCAGAGAAGCAGTCGTCTGTGTTACAACATATTAAAGTACCAAAAAAAAAATCTAAATTGGGTGTATTTTTCTCTATAATTACTCTGTTATTGAAGTAAAATGTAACTAAACCCAGTCAAATTATCGTTCAGGTCACAGGATATCTAGAAGTACTAAAGGATCATGTTTCTCCATCCGGCGTTTTGTATGTAGAGTCCTGTCATAGCTGACCTCCAGACACCATCAATAGTCGCAGGCCATTGTGCTTCTGCTCCAGCAGCTGTTAACTGAGAACTTTGCGATCTGAAAAACTCTCCTTATGGTCAAGATAACTCCCAAAAACACATTCTCTCAAAATTGAGTTTCAGTTTTTCCTCTTTCTGGCACCTTCAGTGTTTCCAAATACATCCTTCATCATGACCTACAGTAGCCTATGCGGTGCAGACTTAAATGTGTGTGTGGTTGTTTTATGTGCAGAGAACAAAGAACAGATTACAGGGAAATCTCACAGAGCATATACTGTATATGTCAGACCTACAACCAACTAAAAAGTCTTTTAAATTCATGCTGACTGTTATAAATGAGGACAAACTGAGCACATTTGGCTGTGAACTGAGAAATCAACATCTCCAAACTAAATTATGGTAGAATTATTGCCTATTGTCTCTCATTCTTCAGGATTCAGGATTTGGTCAAATTTAAAACCGCAATAATTATGTTTAAAGCAAGACATAATTCACTTCCGGGCAATATTCAAAAAATGTTTTGTGACAGGGAGGGGGGTTATAATTTAAGAGGAAAATTTAATTTTAAAAAGCATTGTGTTCGTACAAAAAAGAAGAGTATGTGTATTTCAG
>CAKAKR010033714.1:0-20957 GCA_916700685.1 Adelosebastes latens
GAGGGAGGAGAGGAGAGGAGAGGAGAGGGAGGAGAGGAGAGGAGAGGGAGGAGAGACCAAATAATGGAGAGGAAAGATTTTTTAGCACCCTGTGGGTGGCTTCATCTGCCTCTCTTCTCTCTCTCTTCTCTCTCTCTCTCTCTCTTCATCCCTCCTCTGTACTCGGAGCAGATAGCATGTATAAAGACAGGATGCTCAGGGGGAATGAAGGTCTGGTGCAAGGTGAAATTAAACAGCTGAAAGGTATGATTTAACAATGTTCAAAACTCAATAAGTGCAAGGTAAACAATAAATTAGACGTGTCTGTGTCAGGAGGACGAGAAAGGGAAGCAAGAATCTCTTTATTGATCCCATCGTCAGAAATGAATGTGCTTCTCTGCTCCTCCTCTCCTCCAAGGCTGCTGGAAAGGAAAGAAATCAAAACGCTTAAACCTTCCTTTCACCTTTTGATTTGCTCTGGATGCAAACTTTTCATATAAGCTTAATTCTTACATTTTATTTTTGACATATTTGAACCCTCTCTCATCTCTGCAGGGACAGTTTAATACAGACACATGCATGTATGCATACGGCCGACTGCAGTAGCTAAATGAAGGAACAAGAAGCGGATTTATGGGATTAGAAGAAAATATTAAATAGATTTATTAAAAATGGACACCACGTGTTGAAAAATAACAATAAGGTTTAAAAGTCCCACTAGCAGCATCTAGAGGCTGCAATGTGCAATTTACTCTTTAATACTAAAGTGTGGGACGGACCAAACAACATGCTGATGATTAAAGGATCAGGTGGTGTTTCACATTATTCTTATAAAACCAACACTAAAATGGATCCATGGTAATCTGGGTCAGAACCTTGAACAACTGACATCAACCATGATGAGACCCAGCCTCTACCTAACCTACCTAATCTACCTAATCTACCTAATAAGTACCAGAAACAATGTTTTTGACTGATTCTGCTAAACTCTTTTAACCCAAAAGACTTTAATCGAACGCTCAAAGCTGCTCTGATTAAAGCTGCACTAACCAACATTTTTAGTTTAGATAATTGGATCAAATGACGATGTGTACTGTGAAAGGGGACCAAAGAGGATTATCGTCATCTCTGAACTTCCTCTCAGATCTATGAAGCTTTTAAGCCTCATCATGCTCATTGTTTTGGTTTTACACTCCACAGATTCTGCAGCAGCAGTGCAGCTGTTTGCAGTGAAAAAGCTCTGATAGACCAACTGATAGACACGACCTGCTCAGCACGGGCTCAGCAGACAGAGCTGGTGAGGACAGTCACGTATCCAGGAGTTGGTGGAGACCAGGAGGAAACCTCCGGGTCTGAGAAGTGAAGCCAACGCTGAAGAGCTTTAAACCTGCATCCTGTCTAGCAGCCAGCAGGGGGCGACTCCTCTGGTTCTATAGACGTCTCTGAGAAAATGAGCCTCCTTCTCTCTTGATTTATGACCTCAGTAAACATTGTAAACATGAGTTTATGTCTCAAGTCTTCTTCAATACAGCATGATGTTCATTTAGTAAATGATGGTCCCGTTTAGAGTCAGATAGACCATAAAGCAGGGGATGCTTTAGGGCGGGGCTACCTGGTGTAGTGGATGTAGTCACCGTGACGTCACCCATTGGTTTGTGTACTACCATTTTGAAGCCTCAAGTTCGGCTTTTTGTCCGTCGTCATCTTGGTTTTTAGGAACCAGAAGAGACACGAGCGGACGGAGCTGAGTAGAACCGAACGCTGAACAAGACATTTTTAGGTGACCAATTTTTTACAACGGTTTAAGTACCATACCTGTATCAACGCTGTGGTAGCGACCTGTCAATCACAAGGTGGCAGCGCCCCAAAGCATCCCCTCTCGTGTCTCTTCTGGTTCCTAAAAACCAAGATGAAGACAAAATGGGTCATGTCTAGAAGGGAACCCGCAAATTGCGAAAAAACTTGTGCTGGACGACCTATCCTAACCTTAACCATTCGAGGTCAGTGCCTAACCTTAACCATTCGAGGTCAGTGCCTAACCTTAACCATTCGAGGTCAGTGCCTAACCTTAACCATTCGAGGTCAGTGCCTAACCTTAACCATCTTGTGAGAGTTTCATGACCACTAAAATGCCAAAATTGAGGCTTCACTACAGAAGTCCACACCCAATGGGTGACGTCACGGTGACTACGTCCACTTACAGTCTGGTGGACACCAAACCTGAGATGAGAGGACAGTGGATATTGGACTTATATTCATCAGGTGGACACAAAAAGGAGTCTGCTGCTGATGTTGCTCTCTGTGTTTGCTGGTTGTGTAAAGAGACGACTGTTTTGTGCATCCAACACTTCAACCTCCCAAACTTTGCTTTTCACCTTTTGACGAAAAAGGCTACCACCTTTGACCACAGGACAAGGAAGGAGTGTTCTGTCATTGCCCTTTTGACTCTTCAGATCCACTGTGGTAAAACGTGTTTAGACTCACACCGTACGGTGACGTACAGTAAAAGCTTCGGTGTGCAACAGTACTGTAAATTGCTCTCGGCCTGCATCCAAACCCCAGAGAGCGGCGGCTCTGTTCCCTCATCCCTGAACAGCTCAGCACATCTTTTCCACAAATACAGCTCAACAATGTACCTGCCTCCTGATACTAGTATTTCACAATCTCATTATGGGATGACCACAGTAAAGCAGGCCTCGCCACGGGTACGTCTCTAGGACTGTTTCTTATCTGTAAGACGAGGGATCAGGTCACACCTTGAAGAGTTATTGTGACAGGAAGTGGGAGAGGAAACAGATGAGTGCTTTATGTGTTGGAGGACATGTAAAGCATTGAAGGAATCCCAGCATACGAGTTAATGTGTGCGCAACCAACAGCGCTCTCCATCCATCCTTCAGAAAGGAGACAGGTGATGAGCAACTCTGGACCACGAGCAGCAATTTATTTTGCCTCCAAATGAGTTTTCCTCCCCGTGCTCTCAGAGTGTGCGATGTGTGTAGTGGCTATTATCCTTGCTCTGTTCAATTATTGATTTGCGAGTGCCACGGGGTGAAAACCAAAGCACACCACGCACAGGCCAGATAAATCTGTTTTGCAATTTTTTAGGCTTTGTCTCCATCTTTCTCTCCCTCGTGCCGCCGCTTCCACATCCCAGTTTGGCCGGCGGGCTCGAACCTTCGGCGGCTCCGGTTGCAGTCCCACCCGCAGCATCTGTGACATCTCCACAGTGGATGAGGGATATTGCCTTGACAGATCCCCCCCCTCCCATCCTCACAATCTGATCTGTCAAAGGAGCTGACAACACAACCAACACACTGACAACCTCCTGTACTCCGTCTTTGCCTACCAGGAGCACATTTGTCTACGCCTACTCAGCCTGGAGAAATGTTGAAATGATCACACACAGACTGCTATAATAGTCAGTTACATCACTGTAACACAGACACGGAGCAACCTCCGATGATCATATCATCCATTACTTATATCTAAGGTAAAGTCAAGCACGATGCCTGTCAAAAGTTTATGAACACACGTATTTCTGCATTTGGGAAGGTTGGGTTAACTGGAAACTTGATCTAGTCTGTAGGTATGAATGTGTGTGTTGGTCTACAGACAGGTGGAACTAATGGAAAGAAGAGAACATATGAGAGAAGAAACATAACAGAAGTGTACTACATCATACAATGAAGCAATTAACAGCCCATCACGCTCTGGGACAAGTATTAGAAATAGTGAGCAGTCCCAGGTTTTGGATCTAAATTGCGAGAGGTAAATATCTAATGCTAGGGATGCACCGATACCGAGTACAAGTACTTACATCTAGGTACTCGCCGATACCGAGTACAAGTACTTACATTTAGGTACTCGCCGATACCGAGTACAAGTACTTACATTTAGGTACTCACCAATACCGAGTACAAGTACTTACATTTAGGTACTCGGTATCGGCGAGTACCGATACGAGTACTCAGGTACTCGGGTGTGAGCGACACACGGCAGGTCTGGGAGCCCGCATCACTCACGGCCTTCATGGTGTTTTTGTCATTGTCCCGGAGCACAACGTGAACAGAACTTTCTGGAATGCCTTACAGTACGTCTGTAGCATATCATCAAGCGCACCTGCTACGGCTCGGCCAGGATGGGAACCCCGAAACTGCTTTGCTTGTAGAACGACTCTCTGCAGAGTCAAATCCTCATTAATCCACTGAGCAGTTAAACTGATGAGAGACATTGGGCTGACACTACTAGTCCAAATATCAGTGGTGAAACTGAAGGCCAACATGTCCTGCAACAGGCAGTTGATGTGCTTTTTCACAAAGTCATGCAGCTTTGGTAAAGCGCTTTCTGTGATGTGGCGTCGGCTGAGAATCTCACAGTTTGGCTCCAGTACACCGACGAGCCGGCGAAATCCCGTATTATCAACCACTGACATCAGCTGGTCATCAGGAGCGATGTATGCTGGGTAAGAGCTTCTGGTCATCAAGAGCGATGTATGCTGGGTAAGAGCTTCTGTTATTTTTACCGCCCGTCGGTTGTCTCCGGACGTTTTTGCTGCAAAGTCGGTTGTTGCTGTTTCCCGCCACCAGCGTTAGCAGAGTCCTTTAACGCTGCGTCGTGTTGCTTCTTAAGATGTTTGATCAAATTACTTGTGTTAAATGGGAGCATTGTATGTATGTTTTGAACGTTTAACTGCTTCACCCCTCCTGTGCACTAGCCTTCCATAAAGCACTAATTAATAGTATCATTAGGATCTGAAAGCCTGTCGCTTAACCCCTTAAATACAAAGACTCAGGTCTTCGGAGGAAAAAACCCTATTTGGTGGGGATTGATTTCTCCAGAGGAGGTCGGGGGATTTTAATATTGAAATGACTTTTCAGTGATTTTAAACCCGTCCATCCAGCACGCCTGCATGCAGTATGTGAGACTTTGCTGCCTACAGTTCACCAGTGGGCTCTGGATTTAAAGTGACAACTGATTTAAAGTGTATCTCTGAGTGTTCTTCAACTCTACATACAGTTTGAGATGTGTCTGACCTGATAGATATGAATCCATTAACAACAGCATACTCTTTTATTTCATTATTTATTTTATTGAATTACTGAATTAGGACAGTGCACATTAATCTACATATCAGCAATACGCATCAATGTAAATATGCCGGTCAGAGGGATCATGAGAGATCTGGTTCTGCATTCTCTCTCTCCTTGCTCATCAGCTGTGATCCCCCTCAGCTGCTGATAATCAGCCTGGCTGGGAGGCTATATCAGCAGGTTGGCTGCTCAGTTGGTTGTGTGTCTGCAGACGGTCAACACCTTCAGTTGGCTCTCTGGGTTTACGTTGGGTTGGGTGTTTTGTGGGGTTTTTATTTGGAGTGTGCACATCTTTAGCAAGAACAGAAAAGCTGTGGGGTATACGCACATCCGAAAGGTTTTTACAGGTGCTGGATCAACACAAGGCAAAAAAATCAGAAAACAGGATCCGCACACTGCAGAGAGAGCTCCCAACAATTTTAATAAAGCAACGTTTGGATCTAACAGAGATCTTCGTCAGGTGTCGTCAAGTCACCATCACAAAGCAGAACGGGCAGGACGTGGACGCAGACACGTCACCATTCAGCTGCTCCTGATCTGCTGGATTTGAAGTCAGTCAGGTCACACAGCTGGACCAATCAGGAGGCAGAACACTCCTCTAGAAGACATCACTGAGAGTATCAAGTAGCACTAATCTATCACATCACAGGTTAAGTTCAAACACTATACCACTACGTAGCTTATATATGAATCACGGTGCATTTCCGTAGGTCTAAGTAGGAACAGTGAATTAGAAGAGCCTGACATTAATGCTTTGAATGCAGTCTTGGTACGTTGTGGTCATCATGTTGGAGGCTGAACACTTAATGCCCTGCTGCAACATCTAGCAGTTGATTAGCAAGCTTTTATTTCTTTAATAAAAGTTGTCAGATTTATCTATTATTAACTTGGCTTCTCATAATGGCAACGTTTATGTCTTTGCCAAAATGGTGCAGAATGATTAGCAGTTAATTAGCCTCCCTCCAGGTTATTGATTCTCCTCCCGCAGAACTCATTAACTCCAAACAGGCTGCCTGAATGGCGTGGTCGCAGTTTGCTTCATAATTGTGCACAGGATGCCCACGTTGCTGCAGTTTCAGCGTGTTAGTAATCACACGCGTTGGTTCTGTTATTTCATGTGGATGGAAATCAGGAGCCGTCACTGCAGCGAAGGGAAGAGGTTTCCATGTAATTATTGCCAGAACGAGATGAGAGGATTTAGAACGGCTGTCACTTTGACTCGATAAAAGGAAGCAAACACTTGCAGAAACTCAAATAATGTCAATTGAAAAGAAAAGCAATTAAACACTGTGAGAGACGAGTACTAATGAGTCAGTTGTTCTCTGGTCAAAGCCTTATTGAGACATGTTTTACAGGTAAACCCAACGGTGCCTTGAAACATGTTGATGATGCACCTGTGCAAAACTGAGTGCTGGTTTGCTGCTCTGTAGGCAGCTGAATACTCATACTGGCTGTTGTGTTCAATGGGCAGCTTGATAGAGGAAGGGTTAAGACCAGTACAGGAGGACTGGGTGACCAGGGTTTAAATCCTACTCTGAGCACCTCATTACTGATTGAGCTGGTGAAATGAGACTGATGATGAGTCTGTGATGTTTCGCCTGACACTTGTGAAACGTTTGACGCAGTGGACAGACTGGGCACGTCAGGAGCGCGTGGCGGCTGCGTCGTGTGGCGGCTGCGTGATTCACACGTTGCGTGTTCACACCAGCAGCGTTTCTGCTGCTGGTGCTGTTGTCAGTCCTTTCTTTCTACATAGAGTTTGCCTTTCATAATGGCCAATTCATTTCATTATGAATATCATTTATATTTAGTCGGCCCGTTCACACGACAACCAGGAGACCCGTGTTCCAGATCGTTGTCACGTGTTTTCTGTAGTTGTTTTATGTTGTTTGCATTTGTATTTTACGTATTTTATGTCCTTTTTTAAAGCCCAACCATAATGTTTTTCCTAAACCTAACTAAGTAGTTTTCTTGCTTGAACTGCAGACGTTTGCATGGCGTACTCGCATGGCGTACTCATGACACGCGGAATGTCTGTGTAATGTCGTGGTATTTATACGCCTTCCCGTGAGTCTCTGCCTCAGCTATTTTTCAAACGCTCACTCCAGAGACGGAGTCATTTCCTGTAATTCATCTCGTGAGCTACACGAGCCACGGCGTTGGTCGGCTTACTGGCGCCCACCTTAGGAGACGTTGCCGCAGCGCGTGCCGTGCATCACAACACGGACCCGACTAATCAATGATGGAATTCGTCGCCGACTGTGTTTTTTCTAATCGATTTAATCAATCTGTTGTCGCGGCCCTACCGGTCAACGTAAGAGAGATGTTTGAGTGATTAGAGAACACGACGTCTTTGTTCAGTTCTTTGTGGAAGCGATCGCTAAATTAAGAGCTAACGTATTAATCCCCCTCAGACACTCCCTGTGGTTTACGCCGTGCCCAAGCAGGAAGTGAATGATGACACTGAGTGCTGGGCAGTTTGTCTCCTGCACTAATCATCACCGCTGTGTCACATGTGTCTTAGCAGCCCGGTCTTCCATCTGAGAGGACCAGAGGATGAAATATGGCGGTCGAGTCTCTCCGCAGCCCCGACTCAGCTGCCACTGAGGTGGGGCGCCTGACAAGCATAAATTATGGTAATAGAATTTAATAAAAAACACTTTATTCCAAAGGTTTCAGTACTTTGAAATGTCAAGATGATCTAGTGCGCTACCTGGAGAGAATTCTGAAGCTTAAGTTAGAACACTAAAATATTAAAACAAGAAATTGTGATCCCTCATGAGGAATGACAGAGCGCCATGAAAAATGGAGAATGCACAAGTGTGTCTCCCAGGTGGAGTTTTCTCCATTTATTAATTGATCTGAGTGCTGAATCTAGTCCTCCATTATGGCTCCGTATAATGAAGAAGATATTAAACAGATTTGGGAATATTTTAATGAAAGAATTGCCTTTTTTTGTTAATTCCACTCTGTAATTTGCAATCACACGATTGTTCACACTGTTATCTAAAAACAGCAAAATTGTAATTAAGTAAGAAATTGGGCTTTTGTGTTAAGTTTGGTGATTAGTAATGACGGTCTATTGAAGAGTGGAATTATCAAAAAATGATTCTTATGAATACAAAAAAACAGTGTTTTGTGTGCCACCTCCCCCCCCCCCTAGCCCTCTCTAACACACACACACACACACACACACACACACACACAATGGAACAGTAATGATGCTGAGACTGTAAATTATCCAGCGCTGGTTGTTAATTGAACATTTCCATTGTTACCGTGACAGACTGCGTATTGATTGGCTGTTGGTGCTCCCACCACTCCCCCTGGCCTGAGGACAGACTGACCGAGAGGTCTACGCTTTAGCGTTGTGAGCACAGGAGGAACAGAAGGATGAGAAAGAGATTGAAATAATAAAGAAAGAGTGAGCTGGGAAAGAGAGAAAGAGAAACGTTGGAAATGGAATGAGAAAGAGAATCACGGAGGTGGGGGAGTAACGTTTGGTGCTCGGCCACGGTGTTCAATTACAGCACGCGGGAGGTTAAATCAATAACATTTAAATTGCTTATGGTAATCACCTGCAATGCACCTCCAATCACTGGGATCAGCATAAGCAATCTGCTGACCCCAGAACCCCCCCACCCCGCTCAGCCACAGATTGAAACGTATGAAGAGGAGTCGGCTGGCTGGAAGGGTCCACCACCACGCTGGATATGTGGGTGTGCACGAGGGTGGATATGTGGGTGTGCACAAGGGTGGATATGGGTTTGCATGATGGTGGATATGGGTGTGCACGAGGGTGGATATGGGTGTGCACAAGGGTGGATATGTGGGTGTGCACAAGGGTGGATATGGGTTTGCATGATGGTGGATATGGGTGTGCACGAGGGTGGATATGGGTGTGCACGATGGTGGATATGTGGGTGTGCACGAGGGTGGATATGGGTGTGCACGATGGTGGATATGTGGGTGTGCACGAGGGTGGATATGGGTGTGCACGAGGGTGGATATGGGTGTCCATACACCAGCCTGGTCTCATGACAGTTTTCTTTTTAAATTAGTAAGATGTGTTAAAATGCTAAATCCTGCTCTGTGCAGTAAAAACAAGAGACATCAGCTTCTCCACCAGGAAGTGATGAAGAGGAGGAGAGCTGATGGAAACACACTCGTCTCGGGATGTTGAAATGTGGCAATGGCCTGTAGGATGATGAAGGATCCTCACCACCCAAACATCGGACTGCTCCAGCTGCTGCGGTCAGGCGAGCGCCTCCGCAGCCACGCTGCCAAAACAGAGAGACTGAGACGGAGGTTCTGTCCCCAGGCCATCAGGACGGTGAACTCTGACCTCACCAGGTCCAGGTTGTTTTGCACAATCTCGTGAGCACTGCCACTTTACATTTCACTACACATCCTGTATGAGAACGTGACAGATTAAACTCTTGAGTCTTGTAACGTAGAGGTTTGGAGGTCCGAGAGGCTGAGATGTGTTTTTATTGTCGAAGGTCATTCCAACCGAACCCTGACCAAACTGTTTGAGCCGGCCCTAAAAGGGTTTCACCAAATTACCGTCCATTTAACCACAATCCAGGAGGATTTAGAATGATATCATCTCTGTCTTGTGTTCCAGCTGCACACACTGTTAGAAAAGACTCGGTAGAAAAACAGATAATGTCCCGGCAGATAATTACCAGGAGATTTTCCGTTAAGTTTACGGACATTTTCTTCAACCCTAAAACGGATATTTCTTGTTGTTTTGATTTACAGGACGTCCTCCGTACCGTTCACGGACACTTCCGTTCACACATTTAAACACAAGCTTTACATAATGAAAATCAAACTTAACATCTTGTATTTACTCAAACTGCGTCAGTGATGGGACCTTATTTGCTTTTTGTCCAAGACGTTCAAGGCCTTGTTGTAAATGTAACCAGTGGACTTCTGCGTTGTGTTGTGTTAGTTAGAAAGGACTCTGTGACACCGTGACACCGGGATCTCTTCATATGTGGCCTCTGTTGATTCTCAAACACAGGCAAACAGAACCTCCATGTCTCCTACAGGATAGTTGTGCAAAAGGGCAGAGGGGATTTATAATTAGGACCACAGAAGAAGAAAAGAAGGAGGAGGGGCTCTGAACTTCACACATCCTGGAGTTTGGAGGTTCTCCCAGTCAGAATAAAGAGCAACTACATCCATTATGTGTAATTATAAAAACCAGAGAAGAAGATAAACATAGGTTACATAAAGACACTCTATGGATGTTACTACAGACTGGCTGGCCTGGGACCAGGCAGACAAACCACTGGACAGATGTGAGAAAAATCAGTGAATTTAGAAACAGCAAGGCACAATGTCTTATCATCCTAAAACAGCTAAGGTTAGTCTTTATCGTTTTATAAATCTTTTTAATTTAACATGACTTCTAATTCCTGTTACGCCCAAAACACACCTGGTATTAATTAAGAGACTAAACACAACCTCTTGCGTCTCACTTTGCACCCAGAGATTATGCTCCGCTTAACTAGCAAAAGTGCTGTTGGACACGCCCTGAATGCACTTTAGACTATGCGCTATAGATGGTTTAAATAGGTCCCATTGAGGGGATTTAGAATTGAGGATAACAATAAACACTTTCAGACTGTCTCTCCTTCAAGACATTAATGCTGTTGCACTCAGTTCAATGAAAACAAAAACAGAGAGTCTGCTCACACCTCCGTACACCTGAACCATCTCGCTCACTTTCACACCTGAACCATCTGAACCATCTCGGTGTACAGTGGGTGAAGTTGGTGAATCGTTGCTTTCAGAACGTTCAGCCCCCTCAGTCCTGCCAGAAGGAGGCTCTCACATGCTGATATATGATACTGAGGCCTTGAATCTATTCACTGTTGATGGTTTGAAACTCTATTATTGTGTTATATATATATATATATATATACAGTATCTAGATATATATATGTGTGTAGTACTAAGAGGATAAGTAGAGATGTAGATGTTGCACCTGTGTTGTCCTGTCGGCTTCACCACAGCAGAGTCAGCTGGTAGAAGCGAAGGAGAAAGCAAACTCAGGTGTTTAATGCTGAAAGTCTTCCGGAGGATAACAGGCTGTACCTCCTCTGTCTTCCCACGATGAGAAGAGAGAGAGTAAAGAAACTGTGGTCTCAAAACGTCCACCCGGTGTTACCATATTGATTCCTAATTCTCTCCGCCAGCCTTGAGTTGGATCCCGTCTAACCATTCATTAATTTTTCAGGACCTCGGGTGCCGTTGTACGATATAAATACCCGGCTCACCTCGGCACCGGTGTGGAGTGTGACTTTGAAGTTGTGCCTAATGAAGCGGCTGTATAGTTAACCAGCTGAACAATAAGGCACGGGGCAGATCTGAGGCGATGTGGATGACAGCTAATGAAACGCAGACACAAAGCAGAGCGAACAGACGCACGGAGGTAACATCTTCAACCGGAGACACCGGCGCATCTAATCAGGCTGTCGTACACATGAAGCTCCTCAGTACAGTAGAGACACAGTGAGTACAGAGACACACATGTAGATACTGTGTGCATCCGTACTAACCCTGTCTCCAACAACATGGGATATACTGGAAATTAGCTTTCTCACATGGGTTTTGGAGGAAACTGAATTGCTGCCGGGAGTATGTTGAGGCTCGTGGGTCCCAATAAAACACATTTACATTCACTGATCTGGAGGTCAGAGGTCAAGGGACCCCTTTTGAAAATTGCCATGCCAGTTTTTCCTCGCAAAAATGTAGTGTAACTTCGTAGCGTTATTTAGCGATCTTCCTGACATGCTAGCATGACATGGAGTGTGTTCCAATCCGCATACTTCTGTACTTCCACTTACTACTTTGAGTGCATAAGTGCGTTCACACTGGGAAGTACGGCAAAATGCAGTGCACTCAAAGTACCCGGATGTTGTACTCTAAACGGTCAGATCGTTGAGTGTGGAACGCTGGACACTTTCCACACTCAACTGTCGCCATCTTGGCTACGTAGCGGAAGGGGCGGAGCCACGACCACTATTCAAACAGACGTAGATAACAGAATAAAACAATACGTAAACATACCGGTGCATTTTCAGCCAACAGGAGGACACATCGTAGGCGACCACGTTGGAAACATCATTTCCACTCTGCTTTCATTTTTTTTAGAAGATATTTTGGCGGGTAGCGAGCCGCGGTCAAATGTTGCGATCGTCATTTCCGGTCAGTGCGCCGCAGAGTATTCGATTTGAGACGATCCTACCCCGCTGAAATTTACGCACTACTCAAGTGAGTACAGAGAACACACAGTGCACTACATTGAAGTGTACTTCTGGAAGTACGTTGATTGGAACACACTGATGGTTTTGGCCTCAGCTTGGCTAGTTTCATATGATAGCAGTACTTTCACTGGAGCTCTAAAACGGAGCCGCTACAGCCTCTGAAAGACGGCTGAGGCTGCCAGCGCCTTCAATACGTGGAACAGGTTAAAAAAAAGTCAAATCATTTCTTCAGTGGATGCACATGCAGCTTTGTACTCTCTCTCTACATCGGGTGTCTGCATGTCCAGTTATATATGTGTAGGTCGTATACTTGTAGGAACACGCAGGAGCCCAGGGGTCCTTTAATTTAAAACAAATTTAATATCCAACTGAAAATAAGCAGCAGAAACATTCAATATTAATATTCTGACATGTTTTATAAGAACCCGTCCAGGCAGAATGTCTGAAACATATCGTGTTAATACAGTGAACGGTTGCATGTGATGAATACAGTAAACGGTTGCATGTGATTAATATAGTAAACGGTTGCATGTGATTAATACAGTAAACAGTTGCATGTGATTAATACAGTAAACAGTTGCATGTGATTAATACAGGAAACCGTTGCATGTGATTAATACAGGAAACCGTTGCATGTGATTAATACAGGAAACCGTTGCATGTGATTAATACAGGAAACCGTTGCATGTGATTAATACAGGAAACGGTTGCATGTGATTAATACAGTAAACGGTTGCATGTGATTAATACAGTAAACGGTTGCATGTGATTAATACAGTAAACAGTTGCATGCGATTAATACAGGAAACCGTTGCATGTGATTAATACAGTAAACCGTTGCATGTGATTAATACAGGAAACCGTTGCATGTGATTAATACAGTAAACGGTTGCATGCGATTAATACAGTAAACGGTTGCATGTGATTAATACAGTAAACCGTTGCATGTGATTAATACAGTAAACGGTTGCATGTGATCATGGTGTAATTTCATTAGAGGTTTTGCAGACACAGCCCAGCATAGCGTGCATGCAGCATGAGTAAGGCGTCCTGGGTGTGTCTGTGGTTGTTAGTTATAGGAGGAGGTCGGGGCGTTCCTCCATCCCCCCTCCACCTCCACCTCCACCCGAGCTGTGAAATGCCTGGCTTGTCTGAGGAATGAGGGACCCTGGAGGGCCAAGGGTCCCGAACAAATGAGCTCCCATAAAACTCTTCTACTTATACGGGGACGGGACACAATGCAGACGAGCAACCGCCCAAAGCAGCCTTCATGGTAATTTCACTCTACTATTTACAGTGCCCACCCATGGGTTTCACTGCTCCGCGCCGGAGCCAGTCACCTTCATGTGAAGCGTGAGGCATTCATCATATCAGCAGCTGACACATCTAAACACGTCGGTACACTTAGTAGCTTCTAACTAGAAGAGTATCTGCTGCTGATAATTATTCTGTACACAAACTGGGTTAAATGATACTGGAGCTGTTGTTGCTCCTTGCATTAAGTCTTTGCATAAATGTGTTCATTCATAAGCGTGTTTGTGCTCAGCTGGAAATGAAATAAAAGCTGCATTGTGGGATATGCAGGGGAATGTTTGTGTTTATCAGCAGAGCAAATGAAGGTAATTGTTTGAGCTGAAGCTCTTTTATGAGCTGCACCTGGTTCCATAAATGAGTCCTAATGAGGAGACACTCAGTTGACTTTTAAAATGTCTCCCTCTAGTGGAGGACGGACACGCTTCCAACACATCAGTCAGGTTGAACAGGACTAGATCTAAACCTGAATACAGCTGTGTAGTAACGAACACGTGCACGGTGTGAACAGCTCTTTAATATCTCCCCGTCTTCAGCTCCTTCTTTCCTTCTTCTTCATTCTTTGTGTTTGTTTTATCAGCCGGCAGCACATTATTATTATTATTATTATTATTACACATCGGTCATTCTGACATCAGCTGCCGAGGTAATCCAAATATGATTAGTTTTATCTGTTTCAGTCAATAAAGGAAATGAATAATAAACCAAAAAATGTATTAAAATATCATAAAAAAAATGCAGATAAAGTAAAACCATGATTTCCAGTCTGCTATAATTAAAAATCAAATGTGGTGAATCAGTCTTAATGGAAACATGGAGTCTGTTCTTCATTACATCTAAAATACAGATGACAGGTTGTTAAAGAAATGGTACTGCAGATGTATTTTTAATAATAGTATAATACTAATGAAAGCACAAGTTCTTCTGAAACAATACTTTGTCTTTAATATCAGGAAGAAATACACAGAGGAGGACGAGATGAGAAGCAGTTTAATTTCTAGAAACAAACCTGTTTTTTTGTTCCGGCGTTCCGAGCTGAGTGAAGGAGAAACCTGTCAGTCATGTGTTGTACATCCTCCTGGAAACAGCATCCGTCTCCAGATAACGAGGCTGTGAAGAAACTGTGATGACTGTTAGACTGAACTATTACACTGTCCACAGTTCACATTAATATAATTAAAAAGCTCCTGTAATACATACTGCTGTTAAATAATAAGAGTGAAAAACAAAAATGACTTTTCTTGTTTCTGTCTTTTCTCTGTTTGGTTGTTTTAAGTCCAAGTGAAATATCTCTTTGGTGTTTGTTTGCTTTATGATCTTTTTATTGTAAATAAACCAGTTAATACTCGTGACACACTAATCTAACTGTATGTGACAGTGTTAGGAGGCAGTTGGAGGAAACAGGCATCTTTCTTGTCAGGTGACAGTCAGAGGTCAAAGGTTATCATGAGCACCGTCTTCAGAGGAACACTGCTCAGCGATGATGTCCCCTCTCTTAGACGTCCTCACTGGAGAACAACAGAAATACATATTTCATGCTGCTGTTCATCATATCAGTGTAACTTTACATCAGGTCAGACACAACATACTGTAAATATTTCAATAACAAAGCTGACCTGTGTTCTGCAACATGAAACCACAGCGCATTGGACATGTTCATATTTTATATCATATTTAACACCACAGTGGGTTTAATATTGACCTGATTGCTTTTATACTGCTTTACTCTGTTAATATCCTGTCGTCCTCTTTTTATTGTGCTGCACCATCGCACTTTGTTCACTGTGTTATGTGCTATGTTTGTGACTGTTTTTGTATGTCTGTGTTTGCACCTTGGTCCGTGAGCAACGACATTTCGTTTTAACCGTGTACTTTGTATGTGGAAAAATGACAATAAAGTTGAACTTGTAACTTGTAACTTGTAATATGTCGTCACTCAACACGTCCTCCTACAACGGTTCGGATCTTAACAAAAGTTATTTATTTCTGTGTGTTCTCCCACGAATGTCCGGCAACACGAGTAATCAGTAATCCAAAACTACTTGGTTAGGTTTAGGAAAAGATTACTTAACATAAGGAAGGTCAAATAATCCAACTTTTGGTGTCACATGGGACACGAGCAGTGGTAACGTGGGTGAGAGTCTGGTCTTTGTTTGACCTCCTCCCTACGCAGACTTTCTTGCTCTTTATTCTACGTCACCTGACTTCCTGAGAGTCGCCCTGCACGTCCTGGCTCACGATTATGTGGGTCATATATACGAATTACAGTGCGTTAGTTTTTGTAGGTAGAAGTACGAACAGTGAATAAGAACAGCCGATGCTAGTTGGGATTTAATATCGTAGTCCAGGCTGGACGACGTTACCACCAACTATACACAGTCCCACGGCCAGCCAGAACCACGAGTCAGTGCATTTCACTTTGTTAATACTATACGAAAGTAAAGTCAAGTTTATATTGTTTATTAACTAAACTGCATGTCCTTCATAATTAGAGGATACTAAAAGCTTTAGTTCATGATCTGCTCACATTATGCAGATTCCTAAACAGGTTCCAACATGAAGTTAAGATAAGATATTCATGTATTAGTCCCACAGTGGGGAGATTTGCAGACAAACAGTTTGTTAGACAAACCGTACAATAGTTTCAGAACAATGTGAAGTGTGTAGTTAATAGTTTACAGAGTGCAGCATCCTCCCTTGTTTTTTGCACAGTCACCGTTACCAGCAAGAATCAGTCCAAAGATCAGAATGAATGGAATTCCCCCCGGGTTGTGTAACCTGAGGTTGTGTAACCTGAGGAAGCAGTCCTGACCTGGAATAACAGTGTCACTGTGACTGTGAGGTGTTTCTGTCGTTGTCAGTGAAGTAAGAGTTTAGCCTCAGATATATTATAAACTGGTACGACACATCTAACCGTTTTAAAGTGAATATAAGGACATAATTCTTCTCTGGGCTGGCTCCATTTGAAATGACATTAACGTGTGAATATTGCATGCTGTTATATGTTCTAAGTAACTGGGTGGGTTTTACTTTTTAAAACATTTTATATGAATGACCTTCTTCTCCACTGCCAGATTTAACAGCGGTACTTTAAATAATTCATAGTTGCATTTGAGTTTTAGCACCTGTGCCATCACCTTGAGAAGTTATTACCCAGACACAAAGCTGATAGAAAAGTTTATTTAAAATACCTTTTTTATTCCACGACAATAGTTCCAGGGACTGCAGAGTGTAAAAGATGTTTAATGATCGAGCTCGTAGATAGCTGCAGCATGAGTTAAGTAAAAAAAACAGGTTTAATGTAGGAACGTGAGCTTGTGTAGAAGAGGTCTGCTGGTCCAGGATGTCTCTCTAGAGGACGAGGACTGTGCTGAGCACCCTGTAGGCCATGCAGAAGGTGGTCACCATGCCCACGATCCAGCACAGAGCCCTGCTGGGCTGAGGCAGGGCGAACACGTAGGAGATGGTGTGGCAGATCCGAGAGCCGGCAAAGACCCGGAAGTGAAGCAGAGCGGTCGAGAGCTCCGGTTCGGTCAGAGCGTAGAGCAGGCCGATCACCACGAACGGAATGATGTTCTCCAGGTCATTCTGGTGACACCTGCAGAACACAAACATAGAACATCAGCATCCAACCCCGTCTGCGACTAAATCACTGCCCGCAGAACAAAAACATAGAACATCAGCATCCAACCCCGTCTGCGACTAAATCACTGCCCGTAGAACTAAAACATAGAACATCAGTATCCAACCCCGTCTGCGACTAAATCACTACCTGTAGAACTAAAACATAGAACATCAGCATCCAACCCCGTCTGCGACTAAATCCCTGCCCACAGAACAAACACATAGAACATCAGTATCCAACCCCGTCTGCGACTAAATCACTGCCCGTAGAACACAAACATAGAACATCAGCATCCAACCCCGTCTGCGACTAAATCCCTGCCCACAGAACTAAAACATAGAACATCAGTATCCAACCCCGTCTGCGACTAAATCCCTGCCCACAGAACAAACACATAGAACATCAGTATCCAACCCCGTCTCCGACTAAATCACTGCCCACAGAACAAACACATAGAACATCAGCATCCAACCCCGTCTCCGACTAAATCACTGCCCGCAGAACAAACACATAGAACATCCGTATCCAACCCCGTCTGCAACTAAATCACTGCCCACAGAACAAACACATAGAACATCAGTATCCAACCCCGTCTCCGACTAAATCACTGCCCACAGAACAAACACATAGAACATCCGTATCCAACCCCGTCTCCGACTAAATCACTGCCCGTACAACTAAAACATAGAACATCAGCATCCAACCCCGTCTGTGACTAAATCACTGCCCGTAGAACTAAAACATAGAACATCAGCATCCAACCCCGTCTGCGACTAAATCACTGCCCGTACAACTAAAACATAGAACATCAGCATCCAACCCCGTCTGCGACTAAATCACTGCCCGTACAACTAAACTGCTTTTTCAATCACGTTTTGAGAGAAACATATTTCGAAGGTGAAGGTTTGTTCTGAGGCACTGTGTCACACTCATTACTGTATTATTAGTATATGTAGTATATATTAAGTAGTATTATTTACTATTTATCCTTTTATTATATTACGTTATTCTTTATCTTCTTATGATAAACTAAACCAGCATTTCTCAGTCTTTCCTAGACCCTGTCTTTAAGTCCAAAAAGTGTATTGCATATTTCTATATTTGTCTAATTATCTGCTTTGTGTGTTGTATTTCCTGATGTGATTTTCCAGTGTATCAGTCACATCTTTGGGTGTAAGGGATTCTCACCTTCGAACTCGCTCTACGTCTGGATGGGTTCTCAGCAGCTTCTTCCTCTCCTCTGCAGCCTTTAAGGCCACATCTTCCTCATTTGAGAAAGCCTAAATGAGAGATGATGCATGCATTGACTCAATGTGTGAAGTGTTACAAGAAGTTAGGTTGAAACGTTCCAAATTATGTCAAAATGCAAATACAAGAGGAGAATATGCAAAAACCATTGTCTTTTACAGCCTGGGTTGAGCCTCAGTTAGACTCAGAAATACCGACACTCGGTCAGCGGCCCTCTGCGTCTGATACCGACGCACCGAGGCGCCCTTTAGTGTCTGTATGAGACGACCGGCCTTTCAACTAACTCCAATGTAAACCCTTCAGTTTCATTATGACACACTCAGAGAAACTGACGTAGTATAAAGAGCGAGGAAGTCGGTGTAGGACGGGTAGGAGGGGAGGTCGGACGGGTCAAACAAACACAGGACTTTCACCCAGTAGACCGCCGTTCATGTCCCGCGTGAAACCAAGACAACGATGACTTATTTTACTGTAGTTTTGTTACATAACTTCCGTATTCAACTAACACCAGTTACAGTTAATGATTTTATGTAACAAACGTACTAACTTGAATCCAAATCCTGATCAAACCTTACGCCAGGATCAGACTACAGGATATCTTTGATGGTTCTGATGGTCACTACGTCAGATCAGACGACTGAGAGTCAGAAAGTCTAGTCGTGACTCGGCCGCGACACGTGACGGACTACACAACGGTCCCCTGTTCCGACAACAAACACTCTCCCGGCACCGCCGTCTCTAATATATACGGACTTACCGGGGCTCAAGCCCCCCCGGGCCCGACCATGTAAAGGGGCCCGACCATGTAAAGAGGCCCGACCATGTAAAGGGCCCGACCATGTAAAGGGGCCCGACCATGTAAAGAGGCCCGACCATGTAAAGAGGCCCGACCATGTAAAGGGGCCCGACCATGTAAAGGGCCCGACCATGTAAAGGGGCCCGACCATGTAAAGGGCCCGACCATGTTAAGGGGCCCGATCATGTAAAGGGGCCCGACCATGTAAAGGGGCCCACGAGGCTCCTGGGGGAAAACAATAAAAATCGAATTCACAGGGAGAAGAGAAAGCGGGCGCTCAACGGGATGCTCCATGACACAAAGACGTAACAGCGGTGGTGTTTTTTACTCCGACACAACCTAGACTGAATATCCTACCGCGAGGTCCGGCAGCAGTTGAAGGTCCGATGACATCATTCCGCATAATAAGTAGCCATGTGCTTCTGTTTACAGCTGAGTGCGTCTGAGCTCAGACGGTCAGATTCACGGCCGTGACGGAACATGAAAATAAAATCAAACCTGCTAGACTTCCTGTCGGGACGTCGTGAGGCGTCCCAGACGCAGCGTCGGTTGGCGTGTACTATGACACGTTATACGAGATAAAACCATCGATTGTTGCACACGACACTCATTTATCGTTCCTGATCCGAGTCGACGCCCTACGACGGCCGTGTCGGGCTGTAACCGGGCTGATATCCTGTAGTCTGAACCGGGCATTAATCTTTTCCTAAACCTAACCTAGTGGGGTTTTATTCTGTGTACGTAAACCTAAAAACTAAGTAAACCTACGTTGAAAGTTTATTTTGAAGAGACTGTAACAAGCGGAAACTGTGAACAAGGACCTTTTTATTTTGAAAAGACACTATCCATGTATGGAGTGGAAACTGACACGTTGTGTCCAAAACTGACGCTAGAGGGCTGCCGAGAGCGTCGTAGTTTGAAGCGGAGGGCCACTCGAGTTGGGAATGAAAATGTGGTGAAGTGGTGGTGGTAGGACTTTACAGTAGGTGGTAGGGCTGTAAAGTCGTGGTGGTATTGGGGGTCAGTCGGGCGCTGGAGTTCTTCATTTTTTGTATCTCAAAGAGCAGGATGAAAACCAACATAATGCTTCCAGTGCTTTGAAGTAGGGAGGCTAAGCTAGGCTCAACACAACCTGGGACCTTATATACCCTATACATCTTGTTTTAACAGATGTAGAACAGCTGTGCTGCTGTTACCTATATACCCTATACATCTTGTTTTAACAGATGTAGAACAGCTGTAACAGATGTTACCTATATACCCTGTACATCTTGTTTTAACAGATGTAGAACAGCTGTAACAGATGTTACCTATATACCCTATACATCTTGTTTTAACAGATGTAGAACAGCTGTAACAGATGTTACCTATATACCCTATACATCTTGTTTTAACAGATGTAGAACAGCTGTAACAGATGTTACCTATATACCCTATACATCTTGTTTTAACAGATGTAGAACAGCTGTAACAGATGTTACCTATATACCCTATACATCTTGTTTTAACAGATGTAGAACAGCTGTAACAGATGTTACCTATATACCCTATACATCTTGTTTTAACAGATGTAGAACAGCTGTAACAGATGTTACCTATATACCCTATACATCTTGTTTTAACAGATG